>APFE030030348.1:3287-62153 GCA_000404065.3 Pinus taeda | reverse complement strand
GGTTCGTGGTATTGTGTTATTATGGTTTTGGACCATGGTATTGTGAAAGGCCTAAGACTCAAAAAGAGGAAGGAGATCATTTGGCAAAGGATCATCTGAATTATTGAATATCTGATAAAGTGCTATATCTGGAATACTGTGATTGGGTTATGGTGCAGATCTGGATCTGAGCTAAAGAGGGATCTCACCGGTTGATGAAGAACAAGATCTAAGGATAGATCGAGATCAAATTGTTTGAAATGAACTATATCTATATATTTGATTATGCTTATTCTAGATCTGTATACTGACGCTTGTAATGATCTGATCTGGGTATAACTTAAGTTTGAAATTGTTGCAAGTCATGTTTGAATATTTATAGATCTGTACGCGGGTTGGCTTTGGTGTAAGCACGTATGTATGCAGGTTTGGTTCATTGTAGTAGCGTATACAATTTGAGCTATGATATTTGAAGTCACAGGTGGTTCTGGTTGTTGATGGGTTCTAGTGACAGTTTAAAGGTGTCAATATTCTGCATATCCTGTTTGGTTGATTGTGTTTAGCTTCAGTATTGATGGATGAGAACTAATATTGGATCAGGATCATAATGACTCATATTTATGTGATCGGATGGACTAGATCTGGGTGCTAACACATATATTATCCTTGTATATGTATTGATCTAGTGTTTGGGTGATTCAGAAGATTGATTGATTATGTGCTTCAATGATATTAATGGGTCCAGTATGAAAATTGGATGAAACGTGGCCTTTCAGATTATGTGTTGTGCTTCAGGAGTATCCAGTCTGAAATTGTATGAAACGTGGTACTTGGAGGAGAGAATATTGTAGGCCGACGCCTACGTACTAGTATCTTAGCTAGTACAAGAACTATGGGGGTTGTAGCTCCCATCCAGGAGAGACTGGAGAACGAGAGAGGGTTGTAGCTCTCTGCAGGTAGAAGCCTGCGTACTGGTATAAGACTGCACTAGTACAGAAATATTGTAAAAGGATTTTCTTATTAAGAAGAAGATTGGGATGACTTGCAGCAGGTGGTTTTCTCCCACATTGGGTTTCCACCTTATATCATGTTGTTCATGTGTGTGGCTTATGTGTGATGATCTGTTCTATTTTACTGCATCTGTTAACTGATAATATAATTGATAATGTTCTAATGCACTCATTGAAGATCAATTAACTTAATCATAAGAAGTTGTGGGAGTAGCATATATGAATCTGAATATGGAAATGAAATTTTTTTATTGATGTGATAATACTGATTCACCCCCCCTCTCAGTATTATTTCCAACAGCAGTATGGGGGGATGATGGAACCAAGTTTCTGCACCATTGAGATGTCTGAGGGGTTGATTTAGTCTAATCGTGCCTGCCTTCACGCAGGTCACTTCGTGCATTGTGCTGACCTGCTAGACCTTTGCGATTTGTTATAATCGCCTTCGCTCAGCCCTAACCAGGGGCTGAGGTGCTTTCGCGCTACTACAGTAGTGATCTGCGTTGTTTCCTCAAACTATACCGCAGATCTTACTTATCTTCTTAAAAATCTTAGTTAACTTTGCGTAATCAAATACTTTACCTCGCATTCACTTAATTAAAACAATCACATATGTTCGCACATCATATAAACAATAGAAATGCAATTCATACCCAATACATTTAATGCAGAAAACATGAACTAAATACATAGGAATGATATAAAACTTCTCTTTTCTAATGCTTCTAACTTTTACAGACTCGACTCACCCTCCACACTCAGCTGCAGGGGTCCGTGCACTCAGTTGCAGACTACTAAACCTCTACGCACTCAGCTGCAGAGCCTTCTCCTACTCGATGACCCAATGCTAGAATTTACACTTCAGATACTTCGCTATGCTTCTATTCCATGATCATCCATTGATTTATTCCCATTACTGATTTACACTTAGGACCTCGCTCTATTTATACAATCCCATGGTTCATGGACCATGGGTAGATCTCTGCATCCAACATTACATTACAAAATTGGGGGCGAACAACCTTATGACTCTTTTACAACTTCTCACTCTGCGCCCACAAAAGGCGGAGTCTTTTACATTGGAGTTACAATTTGTGACCAAAATCTGGGCTCTAAGCTGTAAAAAATCCCTTAGGGGATCCCGCACCCAACAATGATTCATTACATTTGATTTCCATCTTTCAAATAAACCTTGATCCACTACAAAAATATTTCATTCATAGTCCTTCAAAATCATTGTTTCATGCTCGCATTAGATGATGGAGGATTCATTAAGGCCTCCCTTCTAACAAGTCTTGGCCTATCGACATAAGCACATTATATAGGTTCAAGGCTAGAGTCCTTAGTAGTACCTTGAGGCTTGTATGCCTTAATGACAGGCTCTCTCGCCAGCAATCATGGGAACACACCAATGTCCCTTGATCATTAGATCTTGCAAGTGGCTTAACATCAACTCATCTATTCGCCCTTCACAATATGTACTTAGGTACCTTGGCACTCATTGACATTAATGGTGAGTTGCCTCATATTGGTTGACGACATTAATCAATGGTCAGTAATCCAATGAATTCTCTTCATGCTCGACATTGACACATTTATTCACATGACTAGAATTGTACTATCAGTTTTGTAACAATTGAAGACTACATCATTTCAGCAATTTGTAGCAGATCAATTTGTCATAACAACAATAAAGATTCAAACCTTGTCATCAACAAAGAGAACACAGAAGCATATCCAAATTCCTTTGTTTACATATTCCATGATCTGACAACATCAGCAGCGACACTCTTCAGCATCCACAACTCATGTACAATGAAGGTAAGTGAAGGTATGTGGTCTTATAATTTTTAGTCATGCAATTCCTTAAAATGCTAAAATTGTAATTTTGGAAAATTCCTCATTGACACTCCCTTTCTCATATTCTCATAAACTGAAAAGCACCTTTAGTTGGGGGGAAGGGACATCAATTCATATTCACATTTCATACACCATCACACATTTTCATTTCATTCCAACTCGTATATTCTTTCCAATCAACTATTATTGCAGTATGATTCCAAAAGATTATATGCTTTGCAAATTATCAATTCATTGATAGTTATTATAGGACTTGAAAAGAAAATTCTCAATGTTTTCATGAACTTTGATGCAACAAAAAATAAAAAGCATTGTTACACAAGAACCAATGCTCAAAATTTATGTTGTCACACAAGAACCAACCATCAAAAATATATGTTGCAATCAAATGTATTACACTTTGCAAAATAAAAACAATGACGCAAATTTTGCAGAGAATCCATACAAGCAAAAGCTCATAAAGAAGCAAAGCATTTAAAAAAAAAACAACTTTTGGATAAATGAATCAATGCAATAGTTGCATGAGGACATGCAACAACTTTAGTTGGGGGGTATGTTGAGTCTCAAAATTGTCTTCCATATTCATCCCTATTTCCATCCTTTCATAAACCATTTAGCCCTCATTTCATAACTATCTAGCCTAAAACCCTACATCAAGTAACCATCTTCATGATTATATGGGTTAGGATCCTTGTTTTCCAGTGTTATTTATTTTATGTATTTAAAGTGAATTCATGATTAAAATTAGGAAATTAACATGGTTTCATTTATCTATATGTGTGTGTGTGTGTGTGTGTGTGTGTTATGAGTTTTGTGACATGTGTAGCTCATTTGGAAGCTTCCAAGGCATCCTTATGTGGCCTCCCAAGATCAAATTCGAATTTCAACTCAAAAGGTGGACCATATTCCAAGGAGAAATATCATGGAGATCTTTATGAGTCATGGGATTTATATCTAGTATTTAGGGATAAGTTGAGACAAGTATGGATCTAGTAGATATTTAAGGGATCTACATTTATTGAGTAGATATACCTAATTCATGTATAAATAGGAGGAGCATCCTTCAAAGGAGGCTAACAATCATCAGTTATCCATTACCATCAGATTTATGATTGTTCATTCACCATGAATAATATCATTTTCTCCAAATCATGAGTTATGAGTGTTGTTTGATTCTTAAGATGTGATAATTGTTCTTTTGTGCTCATTAAGGAATGGAAGGATCCCCATCAACCACAATCTGCATACAACTGTAACATAGTTTGATTTTTGTTATTTCCTTTCATGCAAGTGTGATTTACTTTCTGTAAGTGTGATTTTATTTTTGCAAGTTTGATTTACTTTCTTACATTTGATTTGATTGTCATTAAATTGCTTGCTTACTAGCTATCTTGGTTTGCTTGCTTTACAACTAAATCAATAGTTGTTATTTAATGCTTTCTAGATTAATTTACTACATTTTAGATTATCATAGTTTGCTTCTTATAGTTTTTCATAGATTAGTTTGTTTTCGAATAGTTTAGAAAGGCCATGGTGTTAATTCATTCATTCCAGCTTTAGAATTTAATTTAGTTTTCTTGGATGAGATTTCTTTTGTAGTTTTCTTTAGTTATATTTGTAATATACATTTCCTTTCTCTCTTTCCATCCTAAACAAAATTTCTACAATAGTTTCATCTGAGGTCCCATATATTTTGGTTTTCTTCTAAGTTTACAAAACCCCCGAGTTGACATATTAAAATGACAAGGGATTTACCATATCATTAAAATTCCCTATATGGATTACGATAAATCCTAATAGTGTATGTTTGTTTTTTGGGACTAGGAATCCCTTAATCGATCATGGTGGGATTGCGGTAAAGCCTGGTTGTATCGGTGCTTTTTTCAGGCCTAAGAGTCCCTTGACTAGTTTTGGCGGGATTGCGGTAAAGCCTGAGAAAGTCCTAGTTGTTTTGTTGTGAGTCCCACATTCATGCTTGGAATATGGCACGGGGGTGATTACCTGAAAAAAAGATTTGGTTCAGCCCAATCTATGGCCAGGTGATATGTGTAAGTCCCTGACATTGTTGGATTTATATACGTTAATAAGAATTATCTTTCCTCTTATATTTCATGATTATTTATACTTGTTATTATGTGTCTTTGATGAATGTTCTATAATTGTTATTATTTTGGTTATATGCTAGATATAAGCATGGTTTTATGACAAACTTTAGTTATGACTCTCATCATGTTTTTATTGGTAAATTAATGGTTAATGAATGTATGACCTAATAGATGCTAATGCAACTATTATGAGAGGGCATTAGACCTTCTTGATGGTTTTCACAAAAGTATGAGACCCCTATGTTTAGATATGCATTTATGACTTGTAGATTACATGTTCACTATGTGTTTGACGAAATTCCTGTCATGGTTAGGCCTTGTTAGGTCAAGTTCTAGTCTAATATTTGCATTAATGGCTTTCTCCTTGTGTCATTCATCATTCTGGAAAGTTCAATCAAGTTCTGGGCAGAGGTTTGGATCCTAGCCCTAAAAAAGTGGCTCAAATCTCGGGGCTGCATGCACAAAACTGGGTAATTTAGACTGCAATCGCCAGGAGGCAGGGTTATCCATACGACTGGAGGATTACAGTCATTGTCTTGCCTTGTTATGCAAGTGATAGGGAGTCCAAGTCAGTGAAAAATAAATTTAACTCGGAGTTTGGGCACCTGGGGTGATTGTCTAGCTCCTGGGGGTCTTGTAGCTCTTGAGGGAGGTCTGTAAAGTATCAGGTTGTTGATTCCACTTCCTTAACTGTACTTAGGAGGTTGATTCATATCATAGTAATAATTCATCACATATTTACCCCGATGGATTAGTGAACTTGAGTAAGTGTGGGATGAGGGCATTAATACACACACACACGCACTTGGAATGAAAGCATGGGACAACCTGGAGTACTTCCTCACATTTTGTGGATGGTAAACTGAATAAAATACCGACTGTGATTATAGGGCCTTGCCTCAAAGGAATTGAGGAGAGTTGAACCTGTGATCAACAAAAATATCAAAGAACTTCACATCTAGCTCTAGACCACTTGAGCTAACCATTAAGACTAATATATTTATATTATTTTAAATTAGAAACATTATATATCTATATATATATATATATATATATATATATATATATATATATATATAATGTCTATTAATTTTAAAAATCATTATAAATAATCAAATTAAACATCAATTTACAATATATATATATATATATTTTTTAAATATGTAAAATCATTAAACTTAACCCTTTTCAAGCATTATAAAGTTAAGTACATTTATGAAAACTATGATATCCATTTATAAATAACTTTTATATTTTAAAATGGTCATAGATGAATGACTTACTTAACACAATTGAATCCCAAAAAATGATATCTAATATGAAAACCCCCAATACTTAATTTAAACCTTTTTAATAATTATAAAAACTTTTATTAATTTTTCGATGTAGTGTTAATGATTTTGTTTTTTTATGGCATTTCTTTCGCTTTGTTTTATTAAGGATAAATTTGATTTTTGCGTCATAAAATATGAAATGTATTTGTTAAAAATGCATGTTAAAAATAGTTTTTTAATTAAATTTTTTAATTTTTTTCTATAAAATATAATTATAAAAGTAATTTTATAGGTAAAAATTATATTAGTTTTATAATATTTATTAAAAAATATTATAAATGTATATTTATTGAAAAAAATAAATTAGTGGCATAAAAATAAGTTTAAAGTCATAAAAAATATGTTAAATATCTTATAATAAGTTATTTTAATTGTATTTATTTCAAAGGCTAGAAAATAAAACATAAAAGAAAATGATAGCAAGGTAGAGTTTCCTACAAAGTCTTTTAGAACTAAAATATATGGTAATATAGACTATGATTAACTTGTAGGAGAATTGACCTAGGTGGGAGCTACTTGTTCATCATCCTTGCTGCTATGGAAGTCCATATTGACAAGTTTTTTGGTCAACACTAAAACTTTGTTGTCCAATTTGTTGATCTGTTGCTGCAGGGCATCTATGCAAAGGAGAATTTCCTCTTGAGCTTCACTTTTCTCCACCACGACTTTGTCCCTCATAGTTTTGATTTGCCAATACAAGTTGATTGTTTGCATATATTAGGCTTGTTTGGACCGTGTGTTTCTGATATTACCCACCATTCTCCTATATCTCTATATCTAATAAGAACCTATGTTCTACTTTTGCCCCTCTTTTTCCTAAGTCCATCTCTTCCCCAACAAACCAGGAGGTACATTCCCACTAGCGACAAGTTGAAACCTTCACATTGGGATAAGCTCTAGCGTGAGGAGGCTCCTCTCTTTTGTTGTGGCCAAAACATGAGAATGAATGCCCATAACGAGGCATGACTACAATAGGAGATTTGTTAGGGAGGTAGACATAGGGAAAGGTGAGCAGGGGGAGAAAGACCAAGACCAACAGATAACCAACAAATGATGCTAATGAAATGAATTGCAAGAGTCGAGCGAGGTTAAAGACCATGCATGAGATACAAACAAAGGGCGAAGGGAGATTAACGTAGAGAGGAACAAGCTAAAGAAAAAGGAGAACCAAATATCCAAGAGATAGATGAGGATAAAATAACCACCCAAAAAAATAGTGAAACAAGTAGAAACCATAGAAAAACTAGTGAGACATCAGGAAACTTACCCAAGTTATGCCAGGGGAGGTAACCACCATTGAAGGAAGGTGCTTTACACACTTCAAGCCATAAATGTATTGGTGTTTGCATCCTTAATGCCGAAGTGCACTCACTACTAGTGAAATGATGGTCAAATGCAGTTAAGATTATCAAATAATGCAGGAAGAGTTTGATAAGACTAGCTTTAATAGATCTTAGTGACCATATAACACATGTGACCTCATACCCTACCATCTCTTTGCTTCATGGACATAAATGATGACTTTGGTACGATATGAGAAATTGTCCTTCAATATTTTCTCGATCAACATGGGAAATTTTAAATATATTTAAGTTCATGTAAATATGAATATTTAATTTTTGTTTGCAAACATGTCTATGATTTACTTACCTTGTGTTTAAGAAACTTTGTCTTGACCATTCCAACCCTTAACATGACTGAATTTATTTTTGTGCTTCTTCCCACTATTACTAAATTCTAACCTTATTATACCAAATCTTGGAAATCCAATCACACTAACAAAATTTAACTTATAAAAATAATATTAAATTTTATTTAAATTAATTTACTATACCAGATTATGAATATCTTTATTAAAAAGTTACACATAAAACATCAATATTTATGTCATTGTTTTCGTGGTCTAATTTGAATTAACTTAATATTAATGTATATGTTACATTTCCTCTTTAAGTGGTGTAATTCCAACCATATACACGCATTTAAATGCCAACTATCGTATATGCTATGTAATGTTGCAAATTTTAAAATGTTTATAAAACTTACAAATAAAACATAAATATTTTATGTGATTGTTTTCATTATCTAATTTGAATTAACTTAATATTAATATATACCTTACATTTCCTCTTTAAATGGTGTAATTCCAACCATATACATGCATTTAAATGGCAACTATTGTATATGCTATGTAATCTTGCCAACTGTTGTATGTGCTATGTAAACTTATTGGATATTATTTAAAGGTATGTATGTGCTATGTAAACTTATTGGATAGTATTCAAAGGTATGGCCAAGTATAAAGACAACAGAGTACATAATAGACAAGACGACACAAGTGGGGGCATGATAACTCATATTTTTTTTCAGTGGATCCATGATTTAATGGAGGGAATTGGGTTTTAATGTGGCCCTAAACCAACTGCAAGTGGTGGGCTCCTGAGGTCTTCTCTTCTTTTGATGTTGTAAACTCCTCATTTCTCTTTTAGAGATGTCAATTTGTCTGGTGCATACCAGTGATGGAGATTCTCTATGTGTGGGCACTACATTCACAACAAACAAGCTGGAGGGGAAAGTTTCCAAGCATGGTTGCGATGGGAGAAGAGATTACTGGTAGAACGATGGGTGTCCGTGATGCTCTTCTTGTCTCATGCATCCCATCTTCCATGATTATGATTGATCAGTCCCACAACACACAACACAAACCCAATCGTACTTGGGGGAAAAAAAGAAACTGATAAAGGGAACATGGGTTGATTAAATTTAATGTAAAGACATGGTAACTGAAGATGATAAGGTCATAGCGATGGCAGCATTGGGGGCCGACCTCATGGGTACCCGGAGGACGACACGAACCATGTGGCCCCTCATCCCCATTGTAAATAAATTCTCTGTTAAATTATTTTTTTCTCTGATCTGAGAAGCATGTGCCTCTACCTCGTACTCTGATCCCGCTTGCAAATTTGATCAATTGAATTTAACTCCGTCTGACGCTCTAGATTCTTTCTGCCCTCCAATCTCATACATAATACGCAGAGGTTACAGCCCAGTGCTCAGAGTCAAGCAGGGTGAGTAGTAGCAGTAGCGTGCCCGATTTGCCCAGATCAGTGCTTTAACATTTTATTAATACGCCGGGGGTTCAATTCCCGAGGGCAATTCAATTAACTATTAAAGGTAATCAGGATGACTCATGTGCACCTACTGTGCTTACAGGTTTCACCTAATCTCATTAGGGGATTCCTCGCCCCATGCCACTCCGCCTTGGGCGTTTGTGCGGTTAAACAATTCACTTTTCTTCAACGCCACCCCAATGTCTGCGGTGTAAAACAGCGATTGGCCTCGGTTGCCATTGATTAATTTTATGGTTTTTCTAGGGCGGTTTGATGCCTCGAGCATGTTATGGAACAGGACCTTAGTGAACAGAATCTCTGATCTGTCCTTCATTTAATTCCACAGTAAAAAGTCTATGGCCTTCATTCCTCCACTGGCCTGCAACTATATAATTTTATAAATGGTTTTCTCAATTCCCGAGGAATTCATTATCCCTTCCTTGTCATGTGGCGAAGCCTGTAGACCCTCGGATCCAACATCAGTTTTCATATTATACGCCCTTTGATGGATTATATAAGTGGTTTCGGTGGAGAGAAGGGCTAAACCCGATGCAAGAAAGTACAATTTTTTATGCTCAGGTCGGGAACTCTCAGAGCCTTGCACGACGAGGCATGATCGGTGCACAGCGCCCAACAGCATTGTAATAAGCGTCGGTTCAAGAAAATCAGATCGTAGGAGGGTGTGATGCAAGTGTCCCAATGTCTGTGCAAGGTCTCCTTTCCTTGGGGTGTCCGCTATTATCTCAAAGCTTATACCCATATGGGCGATGGCCGCACGTCCTCTGTATTATTATCATACTTGTGGTTATGGGATTGAGAGCTACAATGGCAGTGGATTTTCAAGGGCAGACGCTTGTATCCTGGAAACAGACCTTGAATGGATCGGGACTCGGTGATTGGGATTCACGAGATGACAATCCGTGCAAGTGGATTGGTATAACTTGTAGTCCCGAGGGACTTGTGACACATATTGAGTTACAGTTCATGGAACTTCGTGGGACTGTTCCTTCTCAGTTTGGGATTTTGAAGTCTCTGCAATTTCTTGTGCTGTCTCAGACGAATTTGAGTGGCAGTATCCCTAAAGAAATCGGAGAGTATAGTGGTTTGGTAATGTTGGATCTCAGTGGAAACAGCATCAAGGGATCGATTCCTGTTGAGATCGGTAAGCTCAAGAATCTGCAAAATCTGATTCTTAATTCGAATCTCCTGGAAGGAATTATTCCTCCCGAGTTAGGAAACTGCACCAGTCTTGTCAATTTGATGCTTTATGACAACCAGTTGGGCGGGAAAGTACCGGCAGATCTCGGCAGGCTCAGGAGCTTGGAGATGTTTCGTGCAGGCGGGAATGAAAATCTTGGAGGAGCTTTACCAGACGAGCTAGGCAACTGTTCGAATCTGACTTTGTTGGGTTTAGCCGAAACCAGTATTACTGGCAGTATTCCTTCTTCGTTTGGCTCGTTGAAGAAGCTCCAGACTCTTAAATTGTACAATGCTGAGCTCTCGGGATCGATTCCGGCGGAGATCGGTGACTGCGTAGCGCTTGAGAATCTTTATCTTTATGGGAATAAACTGTCTGGTTCCATACCCCGTGAGCTTGGGAAGCTGCAGAATCTACAAAACCTTTATCTCTGGCACAACAATCTCGTGGGGAGCATGCCGCCGGAGCTTGGCAATTGCAGCGCATTGAGCGTCATTGATTTCTCGAACAATACTTTGACGGGCAGTATTCCGACGTCGTTTGGGAATTTGAAGAATTTGGCCTCACTTGAGCTCAGCGACAACATGATCTCGGGATCGATTCCCGCTGCGCTCGTCAACTGCAGTTTTCTCAGCCAGATCATTGTCGATAACAACCAGCTTTCAGGAGAAATTCCCCCTGAGTTTGGGGAGTTGAAGAACTTGACGTATTTGTACGCCTGGCAGAATAGACTGGAAGGCCAGATTCCTGCCACCTTGGGTAATTGCCATAACCTTCAGATTCTGGATCTCTCGGACAACAATCTTACAGGAAGCATTCCGGCAAGCATTTTTCAGTTAAAGAATTTAAGCGAATTGCTTGTTTTGTCTAATGATCTAACTGGCTCTCTGTCTCCTGAGATTGGAAGCTGTGCTGCTTTGGTTCGCTTGCGCCTTTGCAATAACAGATTAAGCGACGCTATACCAAGGGAGATTGGAAAGCTGAAGAATCTCCAGTTTCTGGACCTGAGCAACAATCAATTTTTAGGACCGATTCCTTCAGAGATTGGAGATTGCATTGAACTCCAGTCTTTGAATCTTCAAACAAATCGGCTTACTGGGACCTTGCCTGGCACTATTGGCTTACTGACTAGTCTGCAGATAGTGGACATATCTATGAACAAGCTCACGGGTCCAATTCCAATTCCCGCTGCAGCGTGTGAAAATCGAGCAGGTTCTCTGAATAAGCTCACTATGAATGGCAATGAATTAAGCGGGGTCATTCCCAAAGGGCTCGGCCTGTGCAAAAAGCTGCAATTACTGGATCTGAGCAATAACAAGCTAACGGGTAGCATCCCTCCTGAACTAGGGAGTATACAGGGACTGGACATAGAATTGAACTTGAGCTGGAATTATCTGTCTGGATCCATACCGTGGGAAATTTCAGGGCTTACTAAGCTTGCAGCTATGGATCTCTCTCACAACAAGCTCTCTGGGAACTTGACTGTTTTGGGCCAGCTTGAAAATCTGGTGTCTTTAAATGTATCTTTCAATAATTTCACTGGGTCACTTCCTGATACTACTTTCTTCAGAGAATTGCCACCGAGCGTTCTGGATGGCAACGCAGGCCTATGCAACTCTGGAGCAGCTTGTTTCATGCAAGGCTCCATTAATACAACTGATCAGCCAGGCCATTCAGGGGACTCTGGGATTAAGCTGATCATAAGCCTTCTCTTCAGTATAACTGCAGTGCTGATGTTGTTGGGCATCTATCTGATTGTCAGAGCCCGTAAAATACCGCACGAAGTAGATGAGGATCCAGAAATTGGGTGGCCATGGCAGATGACATTGTTTCAGAAACTCAGTTTTTCTGTTGAAGACGTACTGGAGAATTTAGTTAGCTCAAATATAATAGGCAAAGGGTGTTCTGGCATTGTATACAGGGTCCAAATTCCAAATGGAGACAGCATAGCTGTGAAAAGACTGTGGCCCTCAAAGAAATCCGGGCAACAGAGAGACTCTTTCGCAGCGGAGGTGAGGACTCTGGGTTCAATCCGCCATAGAAACATAGTGAGACTCTTGGGTTATTGCTCCAACCGCACAACCAAATTGCTCATGTATGATTACATGCCAAATGGAAGCCTCGGCGGTTTGCTGCATGAAAAGAGGGGAATGCTGGAATGGGAAATCAGATACAACATAGTTTTGGGAGCAGCACAGGGCCTTGCTTATTTACACCATGACTGCCTGCCATGCATAGTTCATCGTGATATTAAGGCCAATAACATTCTGCTCGGCACTCGTTACGAGCCTTATATTGCAGATTTCGGCCTGGCAAAGCTCCTTGAATCCTCTGATTTCACCAAGTCTTCTACCCATGTTGCGGGATCTTATGGTTACATTGCTCCAGGTAATTATAAGTTGAATTACATTAATCAAGTTATAATTTAAATATTTTGGGAATTTATAATCGAGATAAGTTCAAAGTTCAATATTTTGGTAATCTGTAATTCATATTAGTTCAGTATTCTAATCAAATCATTTAATCTAGTAGTGGAATCATGTTGTTAGGCCATTATCTGGCTAGTTTATACCGTCAAATTCGAATCCTCTGCCCTTCTAATTCAAATTTTGTTGAATTTATTTTGCAGAGTATGGATACACAATGAAGATCACAGAGAAGAGCGATGTTTACAGTTACGGCGTCATGTTGTTAGAAGTTTTAACAGGAAAGCAGCCAATCGATCCCTCGTTCCGTGACGGGATGCATATAGTGGACTGGGTAAAAGAGACCCTACAGCACAATAAAGACGCTGTGGAGGCTCTGGACCCCAGGCTCCAAGGTCGCCCCGATTCCCAAATTCAAGAAATGTTGCAGGCCCTGGGCACAGCTTTGCTCTGCGTCAATTCAAATCCAGAGGAACGACCCACCATGAAGGACGTGGCAGCCTTGTTAAAGGAAATAAAGCACGATTCTGACGACGCCGGGAAGCTTAAACAAACCCAGACAGCTCCAGACCAACAATATTCCACTGGAGCTCGACGCAATTCCAAGGAACCAGCTCTGCAAATCTATTCAAACATGTCCTCCGAGCTCACCAGGTCTTCTTCCCACTGCTCTCCCATCTACTCTTCCACCAGCTCAAGCAAGCTCAATCTCCATTAATATATTAACCAACAGTTCTCTAGTTCTTTAATTTGAGTGCCTCCTGCCACCACTACTGCTCATCTTTGTATATGCTACTTGATATCGGTCTCTGCTGTTATAATCTGAGATAGTTCCTGTGAATTACTCAATGCTTCTCAAATGTAAAAATGACTGAAGGATCCATGTATCACATGAAAAGCAAATGGGCTGTTTCAGTGATAAAATACAATAATATAACTTCCTGTTTGAGACTGGGTGGTAAAGGTTTATCACAGGGCTCTAGATTAGATTTGCTGTCTGGTATAGACTGGCCAGTGTAATGATGTTAAACTAATTACTGTAGTATGTATTGTTAGTGGGGATTTTTCAGGACAGGGTCATGTCAATTTACGGATTCATTGTCATCACAACTCTTTTTACTGCATGTACTAAGTTTCGTTTATAGTTTCTGATTGATTCTAGTCTATGGATTGCTTGGCATTTTTTTGGAAAAAAAATTAATGGGTGACTGCACTCCATTCTCACCTCAGTCTGCACGAAATGTCAGGACGATAGTACAATGATATCCTTATGTTTCAACTACCCATCAATTGTACTTGGGCTCGCCATCTATCATTCATCAATATCATATCATCATCCCTTGGGAGGAAGCGACTACGAATTAATCAGATAACGACATGATTGCCCAACTAAACAAGCAAGCTACAGCCACACACTTTTAATTTACAATGGAGAATCAGGAAACTTGGGATAAATGGTTCTTATTGTCAACGAGGCATTTTAGTGGATCTTCCATTTGTAAATTTACAAGGGTGGCTGCAATCAATCCATCCATATCCGCTACCATCATCATTTGCCATGTCATGAATTCACATATTTCCTTCAACCAGTACCATGTTTTGAGTGTGGTGAATAATGTGCCACACTACCAGAACTTTATTTGGGTTGGGTATCTCACTGTCACTGGCAAAGCGAGGAAGGAAAAACAAAGATCCTGAAGTTTTTGCACTTTTTAATATAAATTTAAGAAAGAGCAGTTTTATTTGAATCTTTTTAAATAAAAATTTTAAGAACCTACGGAATGCAAAAAAAATTGAAGGGATGGATTTGCCACGATCATTTTAAAGGTGATTTGGTTTGTTGTGTATAGTCCACCATAATATTAATTTTCAGTCGCATCGCTTCCAATCATTCATGCATGTGCAAGGAATCATGTATCGACTCTTCAGAAATATTCTAAACAATCTAAAACCTTAACTATAATTTAAAAAGTTGAAGTATACACCAACCTTTAAGAAGTAACGTTTAATTACCATTTCTTGACTCAGAATTCTCTTTATGCATCTGTATAAAGCGTTTAACTTAAATAATAACTCAGTGATGTTTAAGAAAATTGTATTCTAAACCAGTTATGATTTAATTGTTTTAATGAATCCTAACATAGCTATAACATTGACACTTCGTTTATGTATATCATGTCACGAAATTTTAATATATATATATATATATATATATTCAAATTTATAATAACCTAATCTTAATTAAAAATAGGTTTTTGGAAATGTAATTAAATATTATATTTATTTTAATATATATAATTTATTTAAAAAAAAATTATATCTTAATATAAAGAAATTGTTGTTAATAATGAATCGAATACAGTATTCATCCATTCATATGTTCTCTGGGGCAGCCTACTGAATTCATCTTTTATATTATTTCACAAAGGGGGAGATCATTACATGTTTATTCATTAATAATGAATCTAATATATAATGGTTTAATAATGAATCCAATACATATATAAAAGAATTGTTTAATATGAGGCATTTAAAAATATATTAATCATGCACATATATATACATAAACTTGCAAGTTATATTGAGTAAGAAGTTAATCATAGTGTTTTAGTTATATGGAGTAAAAAGTTTGAGTAAGAAGTTAATCATAGTGTGTTAGTTATATGGAGTAAAAGTTAATCATAGTGTGTTATGATGATATTTATTAATTAAAAAATAGATTTTTGGAAATATGGTTGCTCTTATATACATTTAATATATATAATTTATTTTCAAAATTAATAAAAAATGCATTTTATATGTTTATTAAGAAATTGTTGTTAATAATGAATCCAAGTTGTTGTTAATAATGAATCTAATACATATGTATATAAAAAAATGTTTAATAAAAAGACAATTAAAAGTATATATATGATTAATAATGGGTAATTTTAAACAAGCCCTTTATATGTAAATGATTGACTTCATTCATCACATTTCCAAGATATTTCAAAATATATAATTGAAATAAGATAATCCCTTTGATATGGTTTCACAACATAGTCAATAAAATAAGTAGATGATTAAGATGTCATTTATGATTATGATTGACTTGGATTCTGTTCAATTTCCAAAAGTTATAATTAAAATGATAATGTTTAATAAGATTTGATAACATTGTCACTAAGATGACTATAAGATTGACTTAGTTTTTATCAAATTTCCAAAACGTTCTAACATTTACAATTAAAAAAAATAATTTTCCTTAATATGATTTGACAACATTGTCATTAAGATGAACAAAGGACTATGATTGACTTAACTTTTGTTAATTTTCCAAAATATTCTAAAATTTTTAATAAAAATAAAAATAACTATTATTAATAGGATTGGACAACATTGTAAAATGAATAATTGACTTGGCTTTTGCCAAATTTTTCAAAATATTCCAAAATTTACAATTAAATTAAAATAACCCTATAAATGATTGACTTGGGTTCTATTAAATATTCCAAAATTTACAATTAAAACAAAAATAACCCTCCTTACTATGATCTTGACTTTTGTTAAAATTTCAAAATATTCCAAAATTCATAATTAAAATAAAGTAACTGGCTTCACTTTTTTCAAATTTCCAAAATATTCCAAAATTTACCATTAAAATAAAAATAACCCTCTTTAATATGATTTGACAATGTTGTAACTAAAATAGACAGAAAACTATAATTAACTTAGTTTTGTCATATTCCAAAATTTACCATTAAAATAAAAATAACCCTCTTTATGATTTGACAATATTGTTACTAAAATACTGTAGACAACTATAATTAACTTAGCATTGTCAAATTAACAAAATATTCCAAATTTTACAACTAAAATAAAAATAACCCTCCTTAGAAATCAAGGACATTGTCACTCAGATGAGCAGACGATTACAGTGCCATGCCCTTAACTATGCTGGGATTTTGTTCCCACGCTTATTCACTGTATGCCGACAAAAATCCTTTTTCCTGTTCTTTGGATGTCTAGAAACCACGATAAGATCGGAGGTCGGCGGGTTCCCGAACTAAATGACAAAGGAATCCTCGAGTGGAAGACACAACCGAAACGAATGATCAACTCGCAACCAATCATTCAAAGGATATGTGAATTATTCAAGGAGGGTAAGATGCTTACTTTGCCAATGAAATACAAATTTGCAGATTAATGAATCTGCACAGAGTGGCGCACTTTTCGAGTCAGCAAAGCCATGAAAGTCACTGCTCCTTCAATAATGGAAGACAAGGGTCCACAAACTTCCTCTCTGGTTTGTGCCATGTCATATCGCTGTGATCTTCTTACCGCTGTGGGCTCCTCGAAACTGAAAACTTCCAGGTTATATTCGACGTGACAGATTTAAGTTGTAGGGAGATTTTCGTACCATTTCTATGTTTGAAACCACCTTTCTGCGCATATGAGTGACCGATTAATTATTTGTTTTTGGATCACATCATATCAATCACAGTACAAAACACAGCATCGGAGACTCTGGATCCTGGTTTGCGGTTGTGGACGGAAGAATAGTTTGAATAATTGAACAATAATCAACTGCTGTAAATTTGGAAAGCTTGATTGAAATGAAAATTACGTCACTTACCTTATATCCATGATATATTGATGCCCGGCCCACTCAGGTTATTAAGTCCTTTCTATATCAAATTTACGAAGGATTTATTGCTGGGAATGATTGGTTCATCCGAATCTGAATATGTGCCAACTACAAAATCCACATTCGAACCGAATATGAAATGTTTCTTTCCATTTTCATCATTTTTGAAGTGCTGGAGAAAAAATCAATAGGAAATAATAAATCCAAATTAGTGGATGCTTCTATTTGAAAATATAATACGTGTAATGCTATTTGTTGCTTTGTTCAGCTTGTGATGATTCGTCTTCGTTATTGGTATTTTGACACACAGCCCTTCGATGTTAAAATCAAGGTCCAAATCAATGCATTTTCAGTGAAAATGAAGTGTAATGGCACGCTTCATCATGGATCTTGCGCAGCCTCTTCTTGCCACCTCCCGTCATCTCCTTTATCTTCATATTTATGCAGTAACTACGCAGTTGGTTGGGAGGTCTATATGTGCATACTATTTTATTTTATGTTATTTTATGTTTTAACTTTGTGAAGTTTCAAAATTATAAGAAGAGTTTGGGCGTAAATCACATAAAAAAGACAAAGATTTTTTTACTTTTTTATGTGATTTACGCCGAAGCTCTTCTTCTTATAACTATGACAGATCACAGAAGTTTCAATTCTACAAAAGTTTCAAAATGTAAAATTAACTTAATACTCCCAACCCTTTGCCTAGCAAAAGGAATTATGGTTGGGAGAGTTGAGTAACTCCGGGCCTTTGCCTCCCACCAAGATGCCTATTCATAGTTAGGAGAGTTGAAGTAACTGAAGGTATCGAGATTTTTAAAGGTATTGGGATTTTTAAACTTTCTAAATAAAAATAATAAGTGATATTCTCAATAGATGTAATAAATGATTAATTGAAAAAAAGAGTGTGATTTATGGGAATAAACTTTAATGAAAAGAGTTAAATGTGGCTATATAGCTTGAAAACTTTGGAAAATGATTCTTGCATTTATATCAAACTCTTGAGAAAACCATTTGAAGCATTTATATCAAGTATTTCCTTGAGTGCATTTGAAACTTTTTGGAACTACTCACTCCTTGAAAGATAAAGCATTAGTTTTTTCCTAACATGTTAGAGGTAAATACAAGAGAAGTTGTTTTTCCGTCATCTTGAAGAGCTTCTAGTGTTGAGAAAACCATTTGAAGCATTTATATCAAGTATTTCCTTGAGTGCATTTGAAACTTTTTGGAACTACTCACTCCTGGAAAGATAAAGCATTAGTTTTTTCCTAACATGTTAGAGGTAAATACAAGAGAAGTTGTTTTTCCGTCATCTTGAAGAGCTTCTAGTGTGATGAAATAGATTAGTTATAGATGAATGAAACACTAGGTAAAGATGGAATAGTTTTTCAATATCTAATTGAAAATGAACACATTGAAAATGATTCAATCCAATTTTTTTCTAAATAATGAAATCTTATTAACATTTTTAGGCAATAGACTCAAGATTTGATGGAACAAATATCCCAACTCTAATTTGATTAAGGAATATGTTCTTTTTCATGGATCAAATTAGTTTTTATTATAAAGAAAAGGCAACCAAGTTGGATTACAAGTTTGTTTAAATATTTTTCCTTGCTTGTTAATAAATAAACTAATTGGACTCATATTTTTATAATTAGTCTCCAAAATCTCATTTGATTAAGGAATAAGTTCTTTTCCATGGATCAAGTTAGTTTTCATTATAAAGAAAAGGTAACAAAGATGGATTACAAGCTTGTTTAATAGTGTTACTCATTAGATGTTGTTGTTTCCAGGTTAATCTATTCACTCCATTGGATAATATTTTTCCTTAATGCTAATAAATCAACTAATTGGACTCTTACTTTTATAATTAGTCTTATCTCCTTAACTAATTATTGACAAATTTATGTGAATTAGTGTCAAATGTCTATGAAAGGATCACTTAGGTTTATCCATAGTTTGCTTCATGAGTTGTTTGATACTAGTTATTCAAAATCTTTTGAACATATTGCTCCATTAAAGGTCTTGTTGAAATACCATTTCTTTTTATATATGTGATATATTCCTATAACTTGGTAGTAGTATATGTAATCTCTTTCTTATGCCTCTTCGTGAATGGTATGCTTGTAACAATGGGTATAAAATTTATTTGATATCAATTGAATAGGTATTTTAAGTCGATTTTTCCAAGTCATATATGTAAAAATGTGTGGGAATGTTTTATAAACACTATCTTGTGTGTAGCTAGTGCACTCCAAAGTAACTATTTTTCTTATCTCTCTACTCTTGGCCAAAAAGTTACTCTAAATCTTGGGTCTACTTTGCTTTTTTACCTGAAAAAGAAAAGGAAAAAGCAATAGAAGTTTATAGCCATAGATACCATGATAGAACATTTGAAAGTAAACAATTCCTTGAGCATGAGTTTTCAGCTATAGTTACAAAATTGAAATGTGGAAAGAATCTTTAGAACTATATTTCTACCCCCTTCCCTCCCCAAAATTAGATATATTTTGGGATGAATTAATTAATTTCTCCAAGAGGTAGAAGAAATCAATCTAGCATGATCCTTTTTCACTTGGAATTAAGGGGAGGACAAAAATTTAAAAGTGGGAAAGTGAGAGCATTTGCAAAAAATGGTTAATTTCTATCAATAAACCAATTAAAATGTTGAGCCATGAAATAAATAACAAATGCATTGTGGAAAGATAGGTTTTTAGATCTTGCATTGTAAAATTCTCCTTATCGATGATAATGTGTAATTGATTCAACATATCAATAATTATGAATCCTAGGGAAATAAGAATTGTTGAATATATGTATCATGTGATCTGAGCTATAGTCATATTTATAGAATAGAAAAAAGATGTTTCATCCCTAAATTTTGCTAATTAATAGTGATATTCTAGATAATAAACCCTACATGCATGTATAATGCCTTTTCACTCACGAGACCAAAAATAAATGAAGGTGGAAAAAATGTGGGAAACAAATTTCAAAGTTTATAAAATAAATTAATTTAATGATTAGAAATGATGTAGCATAGCTTGGTAGAATGTTTGTTTTGGGTACAAAATGTTACATGTTCGAATTCTATCATCAAGGTATTTTTTTAAGGATTTACTATTTTTCCTATATATAGTATTGTAGGCGACTAGTTTGAATTTGAAAATTCAGACGTATAGAATGTAGGTGAATATTGAATAAAAAACATGTAATTTACTATTAAAATGGGCATTTTTTGGTGAAATTCATCCATTTAATCATATATATGTAAAAAAATAGGTGAATTTTTAATGAATGGCATAATATATATATATATATATATATATATTATATATATATATATATATATATATATATATAATATTTTATTTATTTTTCCAAAAAATGGCCCATTTGCAAAATTTTTCCCCTAAAATTTTATTTGTCTATCATCCCTTGATTTCCCTCCTTCTTTATGGAAAGAGAGAGAAACAAAGGATCATTTGATATCGATTCAACTAGAACATCAAATAATTGAATAACATCATATGCGAAAGTGTTTGAATTTAAGAGTAAAAACAAAAGGCATTTTCCCTTCCCTTTATCTTTGCATATTCAAGAAATTTCTCTTAGATCAGTTTGGTAGAACATAGGTCTCGAAAACTTAATGCCATAGGTTCAAATCCTACCAAGTATGATTATATTCCTATCAAACCTAACCCTCTAAATTATTTAGAATTCATTCTAATGGAACAAGGAATGTAATTTTACCTCCCAAGAAAAATAGAAGACCAATGAAATGGAAGGATATTCCTAGATCAAATATCTAATTGATCACCATGTGAGTATTGTAAATCTGCAACTATGGATAATTTGGCCAAATTTATAGGAATTGGACCTAACAAAATTCCATATGTCAAAGCCTCAATTCAATAGAATAATTAGGGATAATCAATTATCCTGGATAATACCCTGAATTTGTTATGAGTCTCAATGACCAAAAATTGATATAGAGATAGAATATAAACAAAATTAATTGAAATTGAAATAATAAATTAAGAGGGTTTTCCCCTTCATTTTAAAATATTTTTGTACCTTTCTAGAGCTAATGAATAGGATTAGGGTGAAAATGGTAGAATCCATTGAGAAACCAAAATAACATATTATAGTTATAGTAAACCTCGAAGGACTAAATGAAATATGATTTATATATATCTTCATGAGAGACAATTACCTAAATTTTATTTTCATAATCTTGAGATTATAATACAAAAGACCAATCTTCACAATTCAAAATCTTATATCTACTATAGGATATCTATGAATTAACATGGATGAGAGGAAATTTATGGTGGAAATCTCTTCATTATTCTAGAAATTCCCACATTCATGAACCAACTAATGAATAAAACTCATGGATCCCTTCAGAAATTGTCGAACATAATGTTCGTATAGGGTGATTGATTTTTAAATTAGTATGATTGGACCAAATTTTATAGCAATTTATTTTAATTTTTTAAAAATATAAATATAATTTATTGATGATTAAAATACTAATTTTGTTTACTTTAAAATTAATATATAAAAAAATCATATTGTTTTTATTTTTATATTTTTTTGAGTGCGTGTGCAAAGTTTATGGTGTCAAAATGGGTAAATCAAGATTTATTAAATCCATTTACATTGTAAAAGAAAAAAAAACTTACACTATCGTTGACATGCTTCAAGAGGTGTTGGGCAAAGTAGGATAAAGTTTGGAATTTCACAATATATGCATGAATTTTGTAGAACTGAAAACATATGTAGTTTGGAGAGAATAAAATTATCATTTTTTAGAAGAATCCTTCTTGCCTCCGTTTGACCACATTTCTCAAGGACACACACACAACTCCTTGGGCTGAACATCATAACTAGTTAAACCTCAACCATACCCCTTGAAATACACCATACACAATTTAATTGAAGCGATTTTGAGGAGAGATATAAGAATGGATTTTTTGTGATAAAATGAGGGTAGGGTTATACTTAATGGCTCATAACTAGGTGCATAAGTTCCTCTTGTTATTTATTTTTTTATTCTATACTTTCAAGTATGAGCACTTCACCACATATGCCAAAATCACAACCTAGGAAGGAGAGTGTTGATTTATGTAGCTTGTGAGGTACTCCAACACCCTAGGGTACATGGTTTCAGAGAAGGTTGACCCACATGGGCTTTGTGGGCAAGCATTCCCAAGCAGTGGGTTTTTCACCCAAAGTTCTAGATGTGAAACCAAGTGTGATTTTGATGGTTTGAACATTGTTGCAAGTGGAGCATCGTTAAAGGAGAGAGGAGGTCCTAAGGAAACCATGGAGGCTTTTAAATAAAATGAAGATATATATATTATATTATATATATATATATATATATATATTTTATTTATATTAGATGGGATAATTTACATGATGTTCAAGTCAGCTTTGCTTGAAAAGTCCCCTTTGGAGGGTTGGTCATTGCACCAAGAGAAACATATAAATAAGAAAAGAGGAGGTTCATTTGATAATCACATCCAAGTGCATCACATCATTGAAGAATGACATATGAAGTAGTTGCAATATATAGGATCCAATTCCAAGTGAAGGAATGATGAAGTTGAGCATCTTTCTCGTGGTTTGGAAGAGGCTAAGTTAGGAAGATGCTGGGCAAGTTGGAGGGTAAGTTCTGTGTATAATTTAGTGGCTAGTTTATTTATGAACTGGGTTGAAAACATATTTTTGTATTGCAAGAGGCATTTTCCTAGTTTGGGAGTAGAATTGAGTTTGTTTATCTTGTAAACAATTGCGATAATTGACTGAGTTATAGCACATGAGTAGAGGGAATGTTGTGAAGGAACAACACAAATTTTGGTCAAGGTTTTGAGGCTAGTTTAGGGCTAACTTGGGTTGTATAGGTGCCCTAACCAGGGCCAAAAAACCTCAGGTTATTGCTACAAGATCAAGACATAGAAAGGTAGAAGAAGAATTATGTATGATGGGTAGAGCTTGCACTACTGCAACTCTTCTTGTAACAACAAAAGTTCAAAGATTGTAGAAGATTGCTTGAGACCAAACTAATACTATTGTTTTAAATATTAATTTCATTTTATGATGGCATGAATGTGTCATTTTATTCATATTTGTGCACTTTTGTCGGTATGAGTAATTTGTCTCATTCATATGTTATTATTTATCTTTTCTCTTATGGGTTGAATTCTGATTTCTAAGTAACTATTTACCGAAAAATTTGTCTTTTAATATTGATATAACAAATAATGATATATTGTGAACTATTTTATCATATTATTGTTTAATTATTCGAATTACTAATTTAACAATCAAGATCATTTTGTGAACTACTTGCTAAATGCTGTTGGTTTATTATTTCAGTTAAGAGGTCTCTATATAGAATGTGTTTTGGTATTCATAATGTTAGTTAATTGAACTACTTTGTTAGCTTGATATTCATTATAAGCCAAACATATTTAAATCCCAATCATTTAAATATCCTTCTCTCGGTTGGGTTAGATATATATCTGCCTAACTGAGATAGGATTAGGATTTAGTTCCTTTTGCTTTCATTTTAGAATAATTTTTCATTTAGATTAATTCTACATTCCTACAAGTCCTCTTCACAAAGAGGCAAAATTTAGTTATAGCTTGGCTAAGCCCTAGATCAGCTTAAGGATCACTTTCTTGCTTGATCAACAAGAGGTCTAATTTGATGTCTCTTCTCCATTGGTGGATGAAAGTCATATTTTAAGCCATTGGGAGATTGATAGAATGTAAATGGACCTAGTTAAACCAGTTAGAACCACCATTCCAAATGGAAAAGGAGTTGTTTTAAGGTCAGGACCGGGTGGTCATCTCTAATATTGTTGCAACGAATTTCAAGGCTTCAACATTTTAGCACTAGAAGGAGGACTTGAAACTTGTTGTCTATTGGAATCTTTGTATTCTAAAATTTTATTTAGTCACGATGGCTCCTCTTAAACTTCCAATTTGGAGTTGTATTTCTAGACATGCATCTTCCAATACTCCACCAGAAGTGGTAAGACTCTTGTATCAGGTAAACGTTAATGGTAAGAGGAATACTTCTGCATTTAATCATGCTTTACAATTCATTCAAAAATTTTCAAATTCTACTTTTCAAGGAATTGATGAAGGCATTTTATGCAATATTTTTACTCTTACATTCTTGTCAAAAGCCAAAAGCTGGTGTCAATCACTTCTAGTTGCCTTAATTCATAGCTAGGATCAATTTGTTAGAATCTTCCTTTGTAAATATGACAATCATAACTAAGAACATGTATGTGACAAAATCGAAGATTTACAAAGGTTTGAAAATGAGTCTTGGATTGATTTTACCATTCAATTTTGTTTAAATTGCTTGAGATTTAAAATTAAAGAAAAATATTCGGAAGATGAATTATTAGATTGGTTTGAATATATTTTCTCTCTTCCTCCCATTCATAATCCATGTGAAATTATTTCAAGCTTTAATCAATCTCCTTCCAAATTCATTAACATAATTGAGAATTCCAATATGGAGGTGTAAACAACTGATGATGAAGTGACCTCTATAATATACAATCAATTTCTTCATTTAGTGCACACTTCCTACATCATTAATACTGATCAAGATGCACCTTCACATATCAGTGAATCTCAATCACAAAGCTTGGAGAATTTTACTATTCAAATTCAAGAAGATATTAGTAACAATCTTAAAAAAAATACCGCTTTGAAATCTGAAAATCAGTATGCATTAAATTCAAAAAATCAGAACATAAATCAACAAGTACAAGCAGCGATTAAAGTTTCCAATAACATGCACCCCAATGTAGAAATTTCAGAATTCTTTTATGATGAGAAAATGCCAAATCTAGAAAATCAAAGAACATTCTTAAAAAAAGCACAAATACACAAATGAATGATCTCAAATCTGAAATTTACAATGAACAAAATGCACAAGAGTTCTCAAATAGAGACACTTTTAAATCCATTGCTTCTAATTCCCATTTTTCCCTTTATCCTGATATTTTTGCTGATAGCAGTTTATCCCCTCTTAACATTAATGATGTTTTAGAAAACAAAGAGGTTGGGCGCAATGAATTGGCAATTAGTTTTTATCAAGATAGAGAATTAATTATTAAACATTCTTCTGGCATTAATGAACATGTGCTTTATATTTCATTTTGTTTTGATACATTGGATGAGATTGAAGAAAATTCTAATGAATGTCGTGAGGTCATTTATGATAGTTACTTTGACATTGAGGACATTAATTTGTCTTATTCACAATTGAATCCTCATGATCAAAGTCGAATCAAATATGAAAATGAAGAACACTCTAATTCATAAATTTTTTCATATAGTTCTCATTTTTAGAAAATTAATCATACTCATGATTTCAACATTCGAGAAACCATTCCAATCTATGATTTATATGAGGATCAAGCTCTCATTCATATTCATAATCATAATTCTCTTTCTAATTCACAAGTTGGTATTGGAAATCATTCTAATTCCATTATTATGGAAAATTCTTGTGAGGAGGAAATTGTTTTAAATCAATCCCAATTGTGTTGTAACAATAATTGTAACACTAGTGTAAACTATGATTTGATTTTATTATTTTTCCTTCACTTATTTTGTTTAGCTTTAGATTTATTTTATGTTTTTAGTTTTCAATTTTTAGATACTTTGTGCTGGCATATTGAGCAACTCAATATTGAACACTCAATTGATGCACTGTCTGAATGAGAAAATTAAGTTTCACATCATAACCATAAACATCAAGAGCTATTAATTTTCCAATTCCAATTGATGTTCATTTCTTATCGATTACCTTTATCTTCTCAAAGGCAGTGTCAACAAGAGTGTGTATTTTCACAATATGACCAGTAATCTAATTCAATTAATAATCTTCCATTGTATTTGACAGATTTTCATCCATTTTTCATTCACCCATTTGAAAAATATTTGAAATGTTTCATTCACGGAAGATTGTTAATAGTTTAACACTTGCACATAACACTAATATATTTATGTAGGAAATTAAATCTAAAAAATCACTTCCATGATCTGGCATGTCATCTTATCTTTTGAATCCCTTCCAATCAGTAATCGAAATTCATCCAGATTTCTATGATTCAATTGAAATTAAGTTGGAAAGGATATTTCAAGAGAAGGTAATTATGAATAAGTTGTTAACAAATATATACATCCTTCTTTCAAATTTAGTTTGCTTAGTTTAATTATATTTGTACTTTTGTTACTAATAATTGATCTGTACATACATGCAGGAATTAAAATGCCTACATGGCTATATTGAAAGTATGACTCTACCTAGTCATGTTTCCTTCATTGAGTTATACATAGAAATAGATTAATTTAGATTAGATTTCTTTTCTGTTTGCACTTATTTCATTATTTTAGATTTTCAATAGAGCAAGTAATGAATATGATTTCTTCTGAGCATCCCCGTTCATTTTCGGAAAGGAACTTAAAACATTTTAAGATCTTAGATCATGCATATTTGTGAAAGCACTTGATTGTTTTGTTTTGAAAAAATTCACCACATTGATCATACATACGAAGAAATTTCATGAATTTTCCACAACTTGACAATTTTTTATTCACAAGTAATTCTGAAGAGCTCATTTTTTACCACTCGTGTCTTTCGATGTAAATTTGAGGTGGATGCAATATAAAAACTCATTACTTAGCATTTTTAGATCAAATAAGTAGATGATACTAAAAATGGGATAAATTGAAGATTCATGAGGTAAAATTTACAATCAATTTTATTCCAGGTATGCATTTATAGGTTCATCGTCATCTATTGTTAAGTTTTACTTTTTCAAAGGTTATTTCTTATTTTTGTTTTGTTTCTTTTATAGGGCTTCATCGACCTGATTATGGAGACTTAAGATAAGAAAACAACCAAACCTTTTCAAATCCGCAACATGTTTAGGGAAGTCTTATTGATTATTCCTAAGAATTTGAGCATTTTTAATTTTTCTTTCATTCGCCAAAAAAACCCAATAGGTCTTTAAAACAATAAAGAAACATTTTATGTTGAGCTTCATATCACCGATACTGCAATGTATATACATATGTGATATTCCCATCCACTTAATCTTCAATAAACATTCCACCTGATATCGCATCATCCATATTGCAAAACCTCTATATCACAAACATTGATCGGAAGTAGCTCTTAACATTTCCCGATAAGAAACTGCCGATGCAATACCTTCGATATTCCTTTTCGCTCATTCTACGAAAATGACTTCACCAATATTGCGATGTCCACACAAATCTGGATTCGATACAACATTTAAATCCAGTTTTGAAAGATGTCACGTCCATTCATAAATCACAATTTTGTTGGGGCATCTGTTTAAAAGTTCCGATGTTTCGGATCCAATATGAAATTAAATCTATATAATACAACTATTAGGTTCGTTCTCCATCGCATATCGGCGTACAAACAATGTTAGATCCCGTACTAAAAACTCCCAATCATCGATCTCTTATAAAACCCAAAGTTGGTCCCACTAATGAGCCACGTCATCTATTGCATTCCCGCATATCGCAAGAATAATATCGGAATTTACTTTTCCTAACTGCTCCAATCTCTGATATGGAAACCGCTCCATCACAATTTTTAATCGCATATGATGATATCACAATCCTACTATCACAACACTTATATCGCATCATAAAAATCAAGTGACGCCTTGTCTTAAGATCCTCTGATGTGATAAACTTCAATATATGCCTCTTTGCCAATGTCTTTTAACTTTACATAACATTCAATTGGATATTGACAAAGGTGGATCTCGCATATTGAAATTTATGCATGAAAAAGAAACTTACGATTCGAAACAACCGAAGAGGTGTTGTGTTGTATAAAATATTTTAATGCACTCTTGGGCAACCATTATGGTAATAAAATGATTGATAAGAAATTTGCAACATGGTTAAATTATTCTCAATTTCTCTTATATTTAAGTTTTGTTATGTCACTCTTTATTTCATATATAAAATTCAAGACCTCTCCATCTACACATTTGTATTTCATTATCTTGGATTTGGTCTTGATTTTTAACAATTTATGAAAATCATAGAGTTGATATGAAACTTGGAAAATTATGAGAACATCCATGGCTGCGATTCATTAAGAAGTATATCTTCATTTTTATTTCTGATGGATTTGGTTTATTTTCTATTCCTTGAACACGAAATGTTTCTTTCTTAGTTTACTGCTCACTTTAGTATAGATTTAATAAATGATGATTTTGGGGTTATAAAATTACAGTTAGTCCAACTTCTTCATGCTTTTAATTCTAATTAAAGGAAGAAGTTAGCTAGTATTGGAGAAGATGATACCTCTTAGATAAGATTAAATGCAATTCTCCAATGGTAATTTTCAAGTGCCCAATTTCATTTAATTTCATTTATTTACTTCTAGGTTTAGTTTCGTTTTTAGTTTGTTGATCCTGAACTCTGTTTTTACAGGACTTCATCAACCTTTTGCACTTCTACTAGATTAGTGTTGAAGTTCATTCTCTTTTGTTTATTTTGCTTTGGGATTCTTGAAAGAAGCAGTAATGATCCTCATTGAATCAACTAAATTGAGGAGTTTCTAAACCTTTATTCTATTTGTTTAAGCATTACTTTTATTAAAAAATGTTTAATATTTTTTTTGCAGGTTTTTCTTCGAAACAAGAAAGTTTACAACAGACAGAGACTTCCTATTTAACATACTATCTATCATCACTACTATTCACCCTCTCCATTTTGAGAGCCTCATTTTTTGTAACTCTGCAAGATAAACAAATTTTAATCTCAACATAGAAATGAACATACATATGCTTATTTTCTTTTATCTCTTTTGTTAAGACATTTGTATAATCAATCTTGTTGGAATTATCCTTTAATTTTGGATTTTTCTTTCAACTTTCACCTTCTTGATTTTTGTTTTTTGTTTGTTGATTTATTTTCTTACTCTAGTTTAAGAATTCTTTTCTTTTTTCTTTCGGTTTTGATTTCATTTGGTAACTTTTCCATGATTTATGTGAAAGGCCTTTTTCCTCACCTGACAACAATTATCATATATGGGAAATCTATTCTCTATTTATTTTAGTAAATTTCATTTATCATTAAAGGCATATCTTTATGGAACCATAAAGCCATCTTGCTTTAAATCTTTTTCATGGAGGAAAACACATCCTTTCTAAGTGATTGAGTTTACTTTTTCAAGGAAAGAACTGATTTGAGTTTAACACAATGAATTCCTCCCATCCCTCCACATAAAAGCCTCTAATTGATAGTTCCAGGGAAAGAATTTGGAGTAAACATTATGAAAGTATTATGTCCATTAAACATAAATCTCTATTACCATCCCACCTCTTTCACTCAAAAACACAATAAACTAAAAGCTTGCAAAATGCGCTTATCAAAAGGGTGATTGAAAGAGGAAGTATGGGAAATACAAGTAAACTTGTCGGGGCTATGGACACTCATTGGCAGTGGTAATAGATTTGTATGGCATAAAAGACAAATTCGCAGCGGAGCGATGTCAGAGACCAATCATAAAATGGATATATACTTTATCAAAAACTCCTCTCTACCTTCTTCTACTTTTATATGAGGCAGTTTTAAAACAAATTTTCCCAAATTTGGATTCATGACTTTTACTCGCATTTGTTTTGAGTACTTATCTTTACAAACTCATATTTCTTAATCTATTTATGTGGGACCTATGGAAATGTTTTATTGTTAGATGATTTCGTGATCTCCATTATTTTTAACCTTTGGGTAAATTAAAGTTCATTATCTTTAGCCAGAGATAATTGGTTCTTCCAGTGTGTCACCATTATTGTAGGGAAAACCCAACACCCCCTATTATTTGAAACAATGAGGACCCTTTCCATTAATTTTTGGCTAAAGCATTTTTTATTACTTTCATTTATGTTAATTGTCTTGCAATTTTCTCATTTTTTTTCATTTTTGTTGGATTTCTCTTTTGATTGTTTCATTGAACTCGATCTTTCACAAATTTTCCATCGATACTTGTTTTGCCTCATTTTGTCAACCAGTTTGTAAATAACGCTCCTTTGAAGTTTGATCATTTTCTTGCGTGTACTAAAAAATATAAATAAATGTATGATATTTCAATTTTTGCAATTAAAACAGTCTTTCATTGTAAATATTAACTTTTAGTGAATTTGTACTGCCTTTTGTTTTCACTAATGATCCTACAAAATGACCCAACTAAGTTGTACAATAAATGAAAACATGTTCTGGGATCTTGTTAATTTACTCCAATTTGTTATTTTAAAATAAATTACCAAACCCAAAACCAAAAACCAAAAACTGTAAAGTGGTTGTAGTCCAATTTATAGGATCGTTAATTCACGTGGGCCCCACTTATCAAATCTTCTGCTTCCAAAATCCCAAAAATTTAAAATCACCGAAATAAAATTTTCAATGCGATTGCAATATATCACATATTGCATAAAACAAATTTCATAAGCCGCTCAAAAACTTGCAATTTCTATTTTAGGAAAATGCGAGGGGTTAAATATTTTAATGTAAAGTTTCTTTCGCTCACTCCTTATACCTCCCAACACCATGACCTCATCCTACCTCTCCCTCATCCCTTGTCACCCTACCTCACCCACCTTATCCTCCGTTGACTCACCACTTACCTCCACCATGCTCGACCCTCCACCATACTCCTCACGTAATCTTTGATTTATTAATGGTTTGTTTTTTTTTGTATGGTTGATTCCAATGCTTTGGTTTTAAATTAAAAAATATATATTATATTATATTATATTATGTAATATAATATAATTATAAATTTAATATTAATATAATTATATTTTATTGATTTTTAAATCATATTTTTTTTAATTAAGTTTTGTTAATAATTAATTTATAAAGTTTAATAATGTAGATGTAATTAATTAGAATTAAATTAATTAATAATTTTAGTCTAACATAGAATTAGATTTTAATTAAAAATTCCGATTTTTAGCCTAAGCAACAAAATTTCCAGAATTCTACCAATTTTAATATACTGACTTTGGGAGCTCATAAATGGAGTTTTACTTGGCCAAATGAGGTTTAGGATGGCTCATTGGGAAGATAAAATTATGAAGAACATTTATGAAGTGGTTTAATTAACATATTAGATTAATTATTGGGTCTAAAATCTAGCAGAAGATCAAGCTCCGAATTTTTAATGAAACTAATTTCTGAGTTTAATTTTCTACATTATCATTTGCCCCCAACTTCTTTTGGGTGAAGCCATTCGTCAATGATCTCCTTGACCAATTGGATCATCACAGACATCAATAGAAAGCTCAAATTTATTTTATTTTAATTATGTAATTAAGTCTTGATTGGATTTGTTTTAATTCTAGATTTGACATTTTAATTTAGTTTTGATTTGTTTTTGCAAGAAAACAATTGAAGAGATGAGGAGAACAAGATCTCAATCAATGAGAATGCTCTAGCAATAGAAGAATGGAATTTTGAGCCAATGAAAATTAATGGAGTAGATATATTCTTCAACAAACTTTCTTGTTGAGAATTCTTTTTGTAAATATTATAAATAACATATTTTAGAATGTATTAAGGGCTTCTCTCCTCTGCAATTCTGGAATTCTAAAAGCACTACTGTAATTCGGATTTAGAGTGGTAGGTGAGAGGAGATAAAATCTCGGATCTGGGGATTATTGAAGATTTTTCTTTTACATTATGAATTATGTACGATGGACAAAGCTTGCACTACTGCAACTCGTGTTGTAACAACAGAAGTTCAAAGATTGTAGAGGACTGTTGGATCCCAGAGCCAGAGAAATAGTTTCAATAAATTGGTATTTCTAATACTATTGTTTTAACTATTAGTTTCACTTTATGATGACAGGAATGCGTCATTTTATTCATATTTTTGCACTTTTGTCAGTATGAATAATTTGTCTCATTCATACTGATGGGTTGAATTCTGATTTCTGAGTAACTATTTACTCATAAATCTATTTTTTAATATTTATTTAACAAATAATGATATGTTGTGAACTATTTCCTCATATTATTGTTTAATTATGCGAATTACCGATTTAACAATCAATATCATTTTGTGAACTACTCCCTAAATGTTGTTGGTTGATTATTTCAATTAAGAGGTCTCTAAATAGAATGTGTTTTGGTATTCATAATGTGAGTTAATTGAACTACTTTTTTAGCTTGATATTTATTATAAGCCAAACATATTTAAATCCCATTCATTTAAATATCTTGTTCTCATTTGGGTTAGATCTATATCTTCCTAACTGAGATATGATTAGGATTTAGTTCCTTTTGCTTGCATTTTAGAATGTTTTTTCATTTAGATTAATTCTACATTCCTAGAAGTCCTCTTCACAAAGAGGCAAACTTTAGTTGTGGCTTGGATGAGTCCTATATTAGCTTAAGGATCACTTTCTTTCCTGATCAGCAAGAGGGTTGATCTAATGTCTCTTCTATAATGGTGGATGAAAGTCATATTTTAAGCCATTTGGATATTGAGAGAAAGTAACTACACCTAGTTAAACTAGTTGGAACCACCATTCCAAATGGAAAAGGAGTTTCCTTAAGGTTCAGAACAAGTGGTCATCGCTAATGTTGCTGCACCAAATTTCGAGGCTTCAACATGACCGTAGAATGATTGAGCCAAATCTCTCTTCATCCATTCACCCTCATTCCATATTCCAAGCATGAATGTGGGATCTCATAAAAACACATCAATCAAAACTTATCTGGGGCTTCCAGACGCCATCCACATCGACCCATCAAACAGTGATTCGACCTCACAGCCAGACATCACCAAAACCATCATCATATTTGTCTCCATCCAAGCCTTCCAGGGCTTCTAGAGTGTTTGTCCAACCAAGGCTTCCAGAACTAGTAACTCAACCCATAGCTTATACATGGCTTCTAGAGAATTTATCCAATCAAGGCTTCCAGGACTAGTAACTCAACCCACCAAGGGCTTCCAGAGCATTTATCCAACCAGGGCTTCGAGGACTAGCAAGTCAACCCAAGTTGTTACCGGGCTTCCAGAGTGTTTTTTCAACCAGGGCTTCGAGGACTAATAACTCAACCCAAGCTAAGGAAGCATGAGAACCAACCAAAAAAAAAGAATGAAAGTAAACCCACAATCACAATGGCTATGAAAGAAATGGCAGGGCTAGGCAATCCACTATCAATCTAGGTAAAGCTCCATGCCAATGGTAGATCACAACCAGGAAGCCACATGCATATGCCATACATGCAAAAACTAGTGAAGAAAGCATACATACAACTCGGTACCTGCAAGCAAAACTAATGTAGCTACTAATGGTTATGCCTTCTTATGCTTTCCTACTCTTCCTTTGCCTTATTTCTCCAAGAATCCAAGTATGCCATGCCCTCCAAGAGTGCTCCAAGAAATTTCTAAGTATCCAAGAGTATGCAAGAGAGAGAGAGAGAGAGAGAGAATAATGAGAGAGCTCCAACACTGAACTAAAAAAAAGTTACCAACTGATCCTCAAAAGCCTTTTTATGAATGCGGCCTCTATTTTCTTCATTTTCCATTATTTTCCTTCATTTTCCTCCTCACTTACAACCTATGACCTTTCACCTCCCTTTTCTCCTAATTTCCATTATTTTCATAAATAAATGTGCCAAAAATACCCTTTTTCCTTTTAATGTGTTAGCCATTTCCTTTGCCAATTTCCTTAGCCATAAAAGGCAAATGAAAACCCCCTAGGATGATTTTCCCAACATTCAGCTTGGAATAAGTGTCCCATTCATCTATGGTTATTGTTTTTAACTTTATTACATGGAATTTTCACCAGGGTTGTTACAGAACCCTCCCCCCTAGGGGACATTATCCTCAGTGTTCAATCACACATGTATGCTTTCATGAGATTGGTGTCCAACAATTACCAAAGGCTTTACTAGAATGTGATTAGGAACTTTCTATCCCAATATGATATAATGGCTTTCGGAAACCCAAAATGTACCCACAACCACATAAGAGATCAGTAGTGGATTCTAATATGATACTCTTCTTGTAGGTAGTCAGAATGACCATCTTAGAAAATATATCAATGACCATAAACATACAATCATTACCATGCTTGGTAGATGGAAGGCTAGATATATAGTCCATCGAGATGGATTTAGAAGGCCGGTTAGGAGTACCCACAAGCATAGAATAGATTAGTAGTGGATTCTATTGTGATACTCTTCTTGTAGGCAGTCAGAATGACCATCTTAGAAAATTTTTCAACGACCATAAACATACAATCATTACCACACTTGGTAGATGAAAGGCTAGATATATAGTCTATCGAGATGGATTTTGAGGAGGGGTGTATAGGCCTTTATTATTAATGGTTGGTTTAGAAATGGCACAGATGGTGTAGGACCTCATATACTTGCCAACATCTTATCAAAGTTTTAGATACTAAAATTAATTATGTAGTGCTACCACTATTGTCTCTATAAAAAAGTGCCATGCTACCAGACTATAATGTGCTCCCAAATCATATTTGCATGCTCACTTGAAGGAAAAGAAAGGTGTCCCAATTAGGACACCAATGCATCGTGGAGGTGGAAGTTTGGAACTTGATTTCCTGCCATCAATGTGTAGTATGTGGTAACAAACTTTGAGTCATTGTTATATATTTATGGCTAGCCAGAGGTTTCATGCCCACAAGAGTTGAGAAATGTGATCAATGTCACAACTGAGGGAGATTGAGGGAGTCTACAATATGATTTGTGCTACCCTTCTTGTATTTAATGTTCAAATGGAATTAGTGTAGGTATGTAGATAATTTTTTATGGTGATCATTCTATAAGTTCCATTGTGTTTTCATAAATTAAAGAGGCATGTGATTTGTGTGTATGATTGTCTCCTTTCCCATAATATAATGTTTGCATTTTCGAAAATCCTACACAATGGAATATATCCTATAATAAGTGAGGTATCTCTAGACAATATTAGAGTGTGGTTCACTATGATAGCCTATTGAATGTCCTTGTTGAATGAGGACTACAACAATAGCATAGTTGGAGGCATATGCCTCAATCACAAATGGTTGTTGCAGGTTTAGCAAGGTGAAGACTGGTGTAGAGAAAATGTGGTGTTTTAGTTCATCGAATGCCTTCTAGTGTGACTCGAACCCAAAAGTATTGCCTTTGAACCACCCTGGGTCACTTGACTTAAGGGAAAATTAATATAAGATAACCCCAACACAAATATTCAGTAGAAGTTATCAAATTTGAAGAAGGTACAGAGCTCTATTAGAGTCATTGGGGTTGGACAATCACAAATTACTTGGATCTTGGCTGGACCCAAATGCACACCTTCATTATCAATAATGTAGCATAGGTATTAGACCTTGTCCATGCCAAAGGAGAATTTTTCTAAGTTAGCACATGGCTTGTGCTACTGCAATATTTGAAGGACCTACTAAATATGTTGCAAGTGTTCTGCCCAACTCTTACTAAATATGAGGACATCATCCAGATATAAAAACATAAAATAGTTGGTGAAAGGTTGCAAGATATTGTCCATTAGCCTCATGAAATTTATTGAGGCAATTTTCAAACCAAAGGTCATGGCCAACCATTCAAAATGCACCCTCCTTGGACTTGAGACAACCTTCTACACATCAGTTGGTTCTATTGGGACTTGGTGCTAACCGAACTTCAAATCAATCTCAGTAAAAGTACTTAGACCCCTTAAGCTATCACAAAGGTCATCAATTTGGGGAATCAGATACCAATTCTTTATTGTGATCTTGGTCGAGTGTTTATAATCAATGCAAAGTTGCAAGGTCCCACTTTTCTTCTGCATGACTACAATTGGGCTTCCACAGGGTGAGGATATCAGTATGATTTTCCCCTTTTGGAGAAGATCTTAGGTTTGTTGCTTTATTTCCTCATTTTCTAAAAGAGAGCAATGGTAGATTGGCTCATTAGATAGAGGTATGTTGGGTGTTAGATTGATTGAATGATTGACTTAACAGTGCAAAGGTACCCTAATGGGTGAGGATAAGATGTCTCTGTATTCTTCCATGACCTTATCCACTTTCCTATTGTATGTGGAGGAACCTTATGTGGAGGCCATGAATGTGGCCACATTATTCTCCTTACTTTGAGAGAGTGAATCAAGAAGAAGACAAATTTCCCAGTCTGAAAGATGGCCTTATTGAATGGCTTATTAGAGATCAAAGAAATGGTAGTAGACAATATTTTCTTTGGTATCATGTATAATAACACTAAGAGGTCTAGATTTATATATATCACGATGCTTCCACACGTATGTTTTTCCTAAGAAAAACTCCGCAAACTTCAAGGGGAGAAAAATAACACAATACCTCTTCCTTGAAAGGTTTGATGCTATAGGGTAGGAAACATTGTTGGTTAATGAAAATATCTTTCCTTTGGTGGAGACACCAGATGGTGTATGGTTATGAGTGTGGTGTGTTGGAAAACCCAAATAATTAATGACCTAAACTAAGATGAGGTTATTTTGGCTCTCCCCATCGACAATGAAGCATATTTGAGCACCCTTTGCCCACATTTGTGAGTGAAAAAGGTACTCACCTTCCTTTGGGTCTTTGGAGTCATTTTTCTAGACCTTGGTGGTGGAAACAGTGACACTAGCTTATGCATCAATGATATATTTCAAAGTCAAAACCTATGTGTGAATATGAGGCTTTTATCTCAGCCACTAAAGAATATCTTGTGCAACATTCATTGGTGTTATGAGAGGGACTCTTATGGAGCTAACACCACTTTCTCATGTCTTTCTTGTCTTCCCATTATCATTATTTCTTTGTTTCTTAGGTGGATTTTCATAGGGAGGTCCACCTTGGATCTATACTTTATTTTTCAATTTGGGGATGTCGTTTCCCTACATCTATTGTGAAGGATTTGCAAATCTAAAGTCTCACTTCTTCTATTTAGTTTTTTGCTCTATTTTGACGACATATTGGTATGTTGTGCCAAGTGAGGAAATATCCATGAGCTCCATTTTTATTTGGATGTATCTATGTAGATAGCCACAATACTTAAGCAACAAAATGTCTCTCATATTCTTTGATACCAAGATTGGTGTGCAGGGTATGAAAGATATTTTTGAACTTTAGCACTGCTCAGTCCCTTTCCTACCATATTGTGGTCCCATTGATGGGTTTTGGAAATCCATCAACCAAGGGGGTCTCCCCAATGTGAATTCCCAATTAACCATCACACCGTTTGGAATAACAACCCCATCTAGAGTATCAACTTGGTTGCCATGTATTCTTATAGATTTTCGTTGGATTTAGCTATCCGCAAGAGAGAGAAGTGTGTATGTGCCTTTATAAAAAGAAAGTAAGTGTGCTTGGTGAATGTTCAGTTGTAGGCATATCAAGATTCTTCTACTAAAGAGGGAGGAGAAGTGATCCTATTAAAAGAGAGGTAATAGTACCACCCTAGTAGAGGCGCACACAAGCGAAAAAGAGAATATCCTAACATTAAGAAGAATAGTCCACATAGATGTAGCGATTGTTACAACCATTACAAAACATTTTCAATAAGATAAGAACTAAAATAACCAAAATAGTTCAACCTGTTTAGTACAAGTGAAAACAAACATGAATCATAAACATTCATAGAACAATCTTACAAATATTCACAATCCATGCATGAAAACTTGCTAGCCATTAGGCCTCAAGTATTAAGTAAAATTCCCAAGATACATGAATACAATGAACATCGCTAGCTCCAATAGTGGATCATTGGAGCCATGCCTTTCTCCCCAAAATTATTGACTTTGTCTCTCTGATGCCTAATGGGAGAAGCCAAGGTGAAAATTTCTTTTCTTGTACAATGAGGGTGTATATATAAAAAGTGAGGTGACCATTCACCTCCCTTGTGACTCTTGGACTACCCTCATGACTGCTCGATTTCTCCATGACTCTTTGAAAGCCTACATGACTTTTCACATTTCATGGATGACCCTTCGAGTTCGACTTTTACAATACATTTTCCAATGTTGAATTACATATTCCATAAAATGGTGTGGCAAATGATGACTGATGACATGACATGACATGACATCGGAGACATTGATCCAAGTGGATATTGGTGTCCACCCACCTATTCCACCTAGACCTCCAGTAATTTTCATTTGTTTCTTTGTTTATTGCAACATTTACTAATTTTAGTAGTTTTTGGGGTCCTGAATTTCCAGAGCCATTTTGACCCCCTAAATGGTGTTTTTTTGAGGTCCACAGTAGGCCCATTACCATTGGTAGGGGCCTTCTTTTATTGTTCTATAATTTTAAGATTAGCAGAATAACTATAGAGGACAACATCAAACCACTTTTGAAGCTGGGATCTAACCTTGCCAGCTCTAGAGAGCGATCTTTCTTTATAATTTAACTTTGTTTCTTTAAGTTGATCTTAGGCTAGTTATAATTATGCTTGTTTGTTTTGTTTGAATTTAGTTGATTGGTTTGGTTGGTTGTTTTGATTAAATTATTTTCTTCCCATTGGGCTATGGAGTCAAATAAAACTGGATATTGCAACAATATGTTTAAAAGAGTAATCACAAGGCAAGCTAGTTGCGTTTACTGGATCTTTAAAGTGAATTATAAAATGAAGAAGAGGTGATTTTAGTAATGATAGAAAAGAATTTAAGAATTTTTCAACCATAATTTAGAAGAAAAAACATACAGATTGTAAAAACAGTCTGAATAAGGTGTTCAATTAACAAATCTTATTTTTTACATTTCCTGTTTTACAATTAGATTTTCAGATGATCATGATGTAGAGAAAAACAATGGAAACAAATATTACAATAGGAAAACATCACCAGCAAATTGCAACACAAGAATCCTGTGAAAGTATTTGTATTAATAATGCTCCAGCAGTAAGGAAAAAATACAATGCTCAATAAGAAAAATTACAATGATCAAGAACCGACCCCCAATACTTCGAATGAATGAAGTATTTAAACTGAATTTACAAAAGGATTACAATGAATACTGCATCGACATGGCAATCTATTATTAATTACAAAATAAAAAAATTGACTAATGTGACCAAAAAAGGTGAATTTAGTGATAATCTGGAGGCTTGGTACTATTTTCGTGGAGAACAGTTGCTGAGTTACCACGATTTGGGTGTTGCTCTCGATGTAGTTGATATTTTTTTCTTTACTCTTGAAATTAACATAATTTATCCCACTTATCCTCATCTGGGATGGTTATTTTTGTTTCCTTACAGTAGATCTCATCTACCTCAGTATATTAAGTAAATGTGGGCTTTACCATGAAAATATGCTTTATCTCATGCCAACTGAAAATATCATTGCTAACAATTTCTAAAAATGCTTAATGTGGGAAAATTTAGCAGTCCCTTGCAATGTCTTTGAGATTCCTCATATAATCTTCCTTGTTTATCAATGTGTCATTAATTACAAATAAATAAGGCGGACCCCTCTTTGTTAATGCCTCTATTTTGTTGCAAAACTTGTTGACTGCTATTTCCAAATTGTGACATTTTTCTTTACACTACACAATCAAATTTTTCTTTGTAAGAACTTTCTTCACTTCCAATATTGTCTATGTCCTGTCATATGCTCCCAAATCATCCAACTCATATCTATTTTTTGAATTTAGAAAATATTCTTTATCTCATGCCAAATGAAAATATCATTGCTAATAGTTTCTAAAAAAGCTTAATGTGGGAAAATTTAGCAGTGTCCCTTTCAATGTCTTTAAGATTCCTCATATAATCTTCCCTGTTTATCAGTTTTTCATTAATTACAATTAAATAAGGCAGACCCCTCTTTGTTAATGCCTCTATTTTGTTGAAAAACTTGTTCACTGCTATTTCCAAATTGTGACATTTTTCTTTAAGCTGCACAATCAAATTTTTCTTTGTAAAAAATTTCTTCACTTCCAAGATTGTCTATGTCCTATCATATACTCCCAAATCATCCAACTCATATCTATTTTTTGAATTTAGAAACTTGATGTTGTTGTTGGTTGTGGAAGGCATATCTCCCAACTCGTTGTTAATAGTGGAAATGGCATCATTAGCTCTCTCAACCAACCCTTTCTTCTCAAATATAATCTGAATACATGGGTAGATTTCATCCATGGCTTCAATAATATTGGTCCATATAATTTCCTTAACTTGACCAAGTGTGTGGCCAAAGGATAATTTTCTTGCGGACTTCTGCCATCTTTCTATCTGCTTCTAAGCTCTCTGTAGCATTGTTGCATGGAAAGTTTCAGTCCTTACCTTTTGGTCTTGCAGAACATTAACTTGAGCTTGCAATCTTTTAATTTCTTTGGTTTAGACAGACATATTCTCCACTGCACTTGTGAGTTGATCTATAGTATTCCATGTGTTTTTTGTAGAAGATGTAGATGTAGGAACTGTTGTAAGAGGTATGGCTTCCAAAGGGACAATAGACATTCTTGTAGCTTTCTCGTTTTCTTTGATTATTTCTCCATCTTTGTTTCCATTTATTTCAACTGTACATTCTGCTCCATATGAGCTTAAAAATGTCTGTCTTTTGTGACTCTGTTTCTTTGGCTAGAGGATCTTCTATGGCTAGTAATTTCAATTGTTTTCTCAATGCTACTATGTTAGTATTCTTCTTTCTTATGATCTCTTTTGAAACATTGATATTTGAAGGATCATATCCTACTTTGATTACCAATTCCTTCAAAGCTTTTATTCTTGTGTCTTTAGCAAGTGAAGAGACTCTCTCCATCTTCAATTGTGACTGAACAATAACTAAAGAAACTTGCAATTTGGACAAACTCATAGCAGTGTTAGTGAGTGTAGATGAAATCATTTGACCAATTTATCTGTGCATCTCCATTTGATCAATGGGATGTATGTATTTTATATAAAATTCAAATGAAGTCTTTTTGTAATCTGATGCTCCCTTATGGTGTGGAATCTGTGCTTGAAGAAAATTCATGTGCATTTTGCCTTTCTTAGAGTCAAAGGCTGACAACAGTCTACTTTGAGAACCAGAAGTTTGCTTCCAAAACTAATTATATGTATTGATCTTCAAAGCTTCATTTCTCAATTTAATCTCCTTTAATATATCAAATGTGATCTTTGATTTCTCCTCTATGGTAGATGTACTGGTTTGGATAACTTTATGTCGATCCTATGAAGCTGTCGAGGTGGTAGGAGAAAGTGTATTCTGATCACCTACTTGTGAGGAAACAAGTGTCTCTTTGGTGGTGATAATATCTTCTTGATATGAATCCTTGCTTAGGTTTACTTTGGGATTGAGCTTAGTCCTCTTCTTGTATATGATTTTGAAGTCTTCTCTGGGAGTATCAATCATTGGAGGTGACTCTTCTTATCTGATCCTTTTTGCTACTTTCTCTTGTGTGATAGGAGTCTGTAATGTTGAAGTTGACACCAATTTCTCTTCTGCCTCTTATAGAGTATTTTCAGTCCATTCTAGCTAGTTCTTGTATTTCTCAATCTCTGTTCTATTTGTATGAAGATAAGATGTAGATTTTTTTTCTACCCTTAACTTAGAGATGACTCCTAATGGATCATATGACCGTGTAAAACTGACGCTGAATTGCATTTTTTTCAGCAATTTGTCTGCTTCTTCCCCTACTTCCTTGTTATTACAAATGAAAGGTCCTATTTGTGTTTTGATCTTGAATTGACATTTCTTCTTGGTAGACACAAAATGAATCTCATCAACATTGAGAATTTCCGTGGTGTATTCTAGGGAAAAAAATCCTCATTGGGAGGAATTTCAGCAGTTTGTAAGGAGCGAGTTCACACCCATATATCCTTAGCTCTGTGTAATTTTGGTAAATATACCAATCTCCTGTTCTGACTTGGTCTGATAAGTGCAAAAGTTTCCTAATTTCTTCACTAATTCTTGGCTCTAGATTTCTTCTTAGGAGATTGAGTGTTGGATGTACAAACATTTCTATGAATTGTTTGTATGACTATTCTTTTTGCTCCTTCATTACTCATGTAGTCCAGAAGATGACTGATTGTGGATTTCCCTCGTCATCCAAATTTTTGTTGGAAATAATATTGAGAGGGGGGGGGGGGTGGTGAATCAGTATTAGCAAGTCAATAATTTTTCATTTCCATAATCATATTTATATACGCTACTTCAGTTAGTGGAACTCGTGTGTATACACAATTGTGATTAAGGAAACTAACGTATATACTGCAAACTTAAGATTGATTTAATTCATCATATGTTGATCTTTAATCAGTGCATCCGAACCATATAAACAGTAACCAGGTGCAGTAAAACAGAACAAACAATCACACACATGAACACAAGATATAAGGTGGAAACCCAATGTGGTTGAAAACCACCTGCTACAATCGTCTCTATCTTCTTTTTAATAATAAGAAACTTCTTTTTACAATTTTTGTACTGGTGTAGACTTATACCAGTATGTAGGCTTCTACCTACATAAGGCTACAACCTTCTCTCGTTCTCTAGCTTCTCCTGGAAGGGAGCTACAACCCCCCTAGCTCTTGTACTAGCTGATATGTTTACTAATACATAGGTGCCGACCTACAATTAGCTACAACCTTCTCTTTTCTTCCAGGGACCACGTTTCATAAATTTTCAAACTAGATCCATCATTCAATCATCAAATATATCTGCATCAACCAATCTCCTTTTCACAACTGAACCAATCAACCACTTTGACAACCCTTCAATCTGATCTCTCAGAATGTTGTAACTAGAATAAAATAACTAGAACCCAAGCTAGAACCAAGAACACTGCAACAGAAAACAGAAGCAGATAAAACATATTTGACAAGGTATACGCTACTTCCCTGTGTCGAACCTGTGTGCATATGCACTTTTCTCAAGGCTAACCTACATACAGATCTGCAAATCAAATTTAAGATGCATACACTATTATGATATGCAGAACCAGCGTGTATACGTGCATTTTCTAAAGTGAACTTGCGTACAGATCTGTAAATGATGACATAAACATTACAAGAATTCCAAACTTCAGTTATGCCCAAATCATCATATTTTACAGACTATAACATGTGCCAATTATTCATATAAATGATCAAACCACACAAAGATACTTCACTTCAAGCCTTAAGATCTTGACTCATCATTAGATCTTATCCTTCACTAAGTGCTAAGTTTCATCCTTGGTTCAGATCCAGCTATGCACCATAACCCAATAACCTGTACACTAGATCTTGCTCTTCATCAAATATTCAATACTTGAGTACCCTGGCCTAATGATCTTCTCCTCCTTTTATAGTTTTTGGCCTTTCTCCATACCATGGTCCAAAAACCACTTAGGACCAGTACCTTAGACCAAATACCTGGGGTCAATACTTCAGACCAGATACCTTGGACCAATACCATGGACCAAAACTTAATTTTCGAACATGTACGCACCATTGTTTCTATGAAACTGCGTGTGCACATTATACACACCTTTTGGTCTGTTAACCCGCATGTATACGCTACTTTGTCAAGTTGAACCTGCTTATACCTTTCTCCGATCATTAAATATTTGCTATTGGCTTGCTGCACTATGATTTGTCATCTAAGTGAGTTTCCATCATGGACAACACCTATATCATAATGCCAACACTTTTGTAATGCAAACTTGAGCTTGTCTCCCTGAAAATACAGAAGCATATATACTAACACAGAAGCATATTTAAATACTTCCTCGGTTTGGGATTTGACAAATTGTTCATGGTTGGAATCTACAAGGAATTGGCTGAAGTTTAACAAAATGGAAGGCTTGGAATCTATGTAGAAAATGGAAAGAAATCCTATAAAGGCTTCATCTACCCACCGATTTGAGTAATGACCAAGGAGGTAGGAGATGACTGTAATGATCTACTTCGTTGTCTCAGGCAAAATGGAGGATGGATAGGGAGGATTTTTCTTGGTTAATGGGGCATCTTCAGTCAAGAAAATCTTAAGGGTTTTGGATCTTTTTGCAAAGTCTAATTTCTGATATAATTCAGTGAGTGCCTCTTAAGAGAAAGGGTGGCATTATTTGTTATAGGAGCTTGCATCATTTGGTCTATAGATTGGGGAGTTATGGTGAATAAAATTTCTCCTGTAGGGGCAATAACAACGTTTTGGCTGGGTACATAAGAAGCATGACATTTCTTGATGAATTCAAGGGAACTGTGGGTGTGGGGAAAGATGTAATGGGGAAAATTGGATTCCCACAGTCAAATATTGTCAGACTTATAAAATAATTTGTCTTCAAGCCAACAATACATTTCAAATAAATCAAACTCACACAGGGTTTCATTGATTTTGTAATATCTATATGCCAAAAGAATATGATGAAGATCAATCGAAGGGTGGATCAAAGGACTTATAGGTTCTTCCTTTTCCTTATCTTTAGGATGCATGATCTGATTAAGCTAAGAATATTGATGAAATCGTGATTGTGCAGGTTTACAGGGTGCAAAAATGGAATCAAATTTAGGAAGATAGGAAAACAAAGGCACTAGTTTGAACGGCAATTGATAGGTGTGATCTTGAGCCATGTTAAATTGTTGTGATTTGAATTGGAAAACTTGTCACAGAAAAATGGTAGTAGCAGAGTATGACATTAATAACCTGTGAATGGGTGAAAGGAAGAACTTTATAGTTTTTAAGCTTCCTGTTGATGATGGCGCGCATCTGTTAGATTAACGGTTAAGTAATTAAATTACTTAATGGGTTGCTTTGGAGGGAGTGGAGGTGATTGGAGGGAGAAAAAAATAGATGAGGTGGTGAGACGGGATGGTGGGAGTGTAACAGATAGATGGTGGTTTCGTGCAATGGGGAAAAATAGTTTTTGGATGAGGCCTGAGGTGGTTAACGGTTTCAGTAATGGGGGTGCAAAAAGATGACATGGTGACACGTTGTTCTAGGTCCGGGCTTCAATACCACCCATTTCAGACCCCCCCGACGGTAAATTTCAGATGGTGAGGGGGGACGAAACATAATATTAGCCATTGGACATGAAATGGGGAGTTCATATGGTGAGAAAGGTGGGGACGCTTTATCGTGATGCAATGGACATATGGTGGGGTAGGGAAATGAATGAAATATATAAGCGGAGAAATGATATTCTAGTGGTGAAACTTCAGAATAGTGGAAAAATGTACCAAATATTTTTTGATGTACCTAATCTTAGAATAAAATATTTATCCCTTTGCCTTTCTCCTGCACATGAAATATCTTTAACATTTGACTTTGGATGAAATTTTCATGCTTTTCCTAAAATCACCATTCTATTTCTACCTACCCTCTCGTTTCAATTCTTTGTCTAAGCTAAGATTTTTCCTCTTCTTGCTTCGCAGGGTGAATTTAAACTAGTGGACACATACACTTTTTTTAATGAAAATCTATCCTATTCTATCACTTATTTCACCATTGATTCAGATTAAACCATTGAATTAGTTTTATTTCTACCTAGCTACTGATTTAGCAAGATTGAACTCTTTGGTAAATCTTTATTCACTAACCTATTCAACAGAAATTGAAATGTGTTCAATCATGATTAAACTGTATGATTTGAACATAAATTTAGTCGCTGTGGCATTCAAAAACAACTTGCACACAACCTTATTTGATAATGAGCTAAAATAACTAACTTATTAGTAGTGGCATTTAGACTTGGATCACTTTCTGTATTTAAGTATTAGGGGGTTTACGTAGTGCATTATATTAGATATCATTTTTGGGATTCAACTGCATTAAGTAAGTCATTCATGTATGACCATTTCCATGAGAGGTAGTCATAACTGACTAATTTCTCATGATTTTTGAATAGTGCACTTAGCACTCATTGCATCAGGTGATGCTCACATTGGTGAAGAAGGGAGATTGAAACTAGTGAAATGAATCAAATAGTGTCAGTCATCACTTCCGGGGCTTGCACCCGGTAACCAAGACTTTCTGTATTATTTTCTATTTTTTCTTTTGTGGGGTTCTTATTTCCTTTTTTTAATATATTTTTGGAAATCATTTGAATATTGAAAATTATATACAATATGAAATTATAAATACAAAATATTTATTCACCTTGAGATCCTATAATTTATAGGACCCTAACATTAGCTCCAGCTGGGAATGACACTTCTGCAAATGAAGTGTCAAGAACATATGATCAATAGCTTTGAGTACTCCATGTCTGTAATGTCTTCATCCGATTGTTGGAAATAGCAACAGAAATGCTAAAAATAGAAATGTTAAAAATAGCATTGCTATAAATAGCATTTCAAGTACCAGTGTTGGACATAGCAACAAGGAATGGAAAAATGGAAATGATAAAAATAACATTGCTATAAATAGTATTTCAGGATAGATTCCAATTTTAGTTAGTCCCTGGACTAAAATTGAGAAATAAAATACGAATTTGATCTTAGCAGCTATTTGTAAAATAATTAATTAATTCATCTTGAGTTAATTAGTTGTAGAAAATCAAACATGAAGTATATGTGGGGCATGCATCAATTATCTCATTAATTGAGGAATTTATCCCTTAGTTAAAGAGATAAGGATGAGTTGTAATTTGAGTTGTAATTAGTTAGCTCAGTTAACTGAGTTAAGTCTAGTTAGATTAGTTCCAACAGTTTGTGGAATTAATTGTGAGTTCAGTTAGTTAATGCTTGCATGCATGTAACTATTGCACTTCAGATAACTGAATATTCTCTCATAAATAAGTCATGCATGTTAGTTCAGAGAGAGACCCAGTTGAGATCAGAGGAGGGACAATGTACTATCAGTTGGATGAATTTTTCCTATAAAGGAAAATCATCAATGCAAAAGGATTTATCTCCTTCAGGTTTGTGCATTTATTTCAGAGGTCAGAGCAGTGTGTGAGGGATTATTACACACAGGTGGTCGCTTGAGGACCCAGAAGAAACTGCGCAAGGAAATAGGAGGCTTGGAGGGAAGATGAGAAGGTTTGTGAGAAGCATTTGACTGTCTATGAGCAACAGAGGGATTGTATTGATAACTGGATGGCCTGTGAGCTAAAGCTTTGTGTAATCCGGACATATTTCCACTTGTATGATAATACAGAGATTGGGGTTTTTAGTTGAGGCTTTCCCTAGAGTATTCTCCTGTGTTATGTGTGATTGATTTCTCATTCTCAATTATATGTGTTCTCTTGATCTTGCTTAATTCGATTAAGCTTCCACAAAGTTTTGTAGAAGTAGATCTTGTATTGTGTTCAGTATATTGCATAATCTTTTGATCTATATTGGGAATTTCTACATGGTATCAGAGCCAAGTTTATCGAAGTAGTGAACAGTATACGAAGAAGAAAATTCGAAGTAAAAAAAATTGGGCCGTGAGTTTTCAAAGCAGATCTGAAAATTTTTGTGCAAAATTTTCAGAAACAAATAGAAAATCTGGATTCCTTATGGAAAAAGACCCAAATTCAAAAAAAAAAATCAGCTGAATTAGAGTTCAGATGAGGAAGATATCGCTGATTTAAAATCAGCTCTCTTTCTAGAAAATTTTGTGACGATGGGAAAGATGAAATAGATTGGTGTGCTAGCCAAGAACCTATATGCTCTTGAGGTTCAAGATGCATGCAAAGCCTTGAGGAGAAAGGAAAATGTTAGAGACTTGTTGGTTGAGAGGGAGAGTAAATTACCTCTCAACATGCAGTGCTAGAAGAAGTCTCAGACAATTGTGGAGGAGCCACAATTGGTGAAGCAGCTTCAGGAGGTTGTTGAGCAGCCACAACTGGAGAAGCTGAGAGGAGATTGAGTGGAAGCATCCACTCATGCAGAGACCTCCAGTAAGGGGAAATTTTGAGCCAAGTGGGTAGAGGGATCACATGCATCCATACCTCTAGGTCAGAGGTGGGGCGATGTGGAGTGACAGTCCCAAGAAGGCTAGAATAGGGGTAGGATCATTGAGGTACCAAACCTCTTTGATTAGACCTTTCTATGGGAGCCTCGATGAGGAGTAGCAAGATTGGCTGAGTGGGTAGAGGCAGATGCAGATGGAGTGGCAGAGAGAGCTATAATGCAGGAATCCTAAGACAATGCAGAGCTAGCAGGCTACAACAATGCAAGAGGCACAAGAGTGTTGCACCAGTGCAGGATGGCACAGAAAGGTGTGCAATGGTGCGAGATGCATGGAGTGTTGCAGCAGCTCAAAGGTCACAGAGGGAGCACTTGTCAGTAGTAGAGGGAGCTTCAGCATCAAAGGGTGTTTCTAGCTCAACAAGGAGGTCAGTTGGGAGATTTTTTTGTTTCTAGAGTTGCTAGAGAAACAACACTTGGGAGAAGTATTCCCTGCAGAACATTCCAAAGGTTCAGGATTGGGTTCGAGTTGAATATCTTTCTTGTTGAGAGGGAGTGTTGGAAATAACAACAAGAAATGCTAAAAATAGCATTTCTATAAATAACATTTCAGGTACAGTGTCGGACATAGCAACAAGGAATGAAAAAATGGAAATGCTAAAAATAACATTGTTATAAATAGTATTTCGGGATAGATTCCAATTTTAGTTAGTCCCTGAACTAAAATTAACAAGTAAAATTCGAATTTGATCTTAGCAGCTGTTTGTAAAATAATCAATTAATTCATCTTGAGTTAATTAGTTGTAGAAAATCAAACATGACGTCTATGTGGGGACATGCAATAGTTATCGCATTAATTGGGGAATTCATCCCTAGTTAGTTAAAGAGATAAGGATGAGTTGTAATTAGTTAGCTCGGTTAACTGAGTTAAGTCTAGTTAGATTAGTTCCAACAATTTGTGGAATTAATTGTGAGTTCAGTTAGTTAATGCTTGCATGCATGTAACTACTGCACTTTAGATAACTGAATATTCTCTCATAAATAACTCATGCATGTCAGTTCAGACAGAACCCAGTTGAGATCAGAGGAGGGATAGTGTACTATCAGTTGGATGAATTTTTCCTATAAAGGAAGCTCATCCATGCAAAAGGATTTATCTCCTTCAGGTTTGTGCATTTATTTTAGAGGTCAGAGCAGTGCGTGAGGGATTATTACACACAGCTAGCATCTTGATGACCTAGGAGAAACTGTGCAAGGAAAAAGGAGGCTTGGAGAGCATAGGAGAAGGTTTGTGAGAAGCCTTTGACTGTCTATGAGCAGTAGAGGGATTGTACTGAGAGTTGGATAGCCTGTGAGCTAAATATTTGTGTAATCTAGACATATTTCCACTTGTATGATAATATAGAGATCGGGGTTTTTAGCTGAGGCTTTCCCAAAGTATTCTTCTGTGTTATGTGTGATTGATTTCTCATTATCAGTTATATGTGTTCTCTTGATCTTGCTCAATTCGATTAAGCTTCCGAAAAGTGTTGTAGAAGTAGATCTTGTATTTTGTTTTAGTATATTGCATAATCTGTTGATCTACAGTGGGAATTTCTACACTGATTTCTTTTGCTATTTTAAGATATTTTTGGTAGCTCATCAATCCAGGATTAGGGCCTGCACTGTGGGCTTCAACCTTTGTTAATAAGTTACCCAATCAAAACCACAAAGACTATGATATTTACAATGATGTAAGAAAAATATGTAGGCTAAGAAAAGTAGTGCTTCAACATCCTGCCATTGACATGACTTCCAGGTATCTCTACCCCATCTAGCTCTTTAAGGAAGAATGCATTATTTCCCCTGAAAGCATAAACAATATATGGCCCTTTCCAAATATTATGAAACTTGCCATGTTTTCCTTTGTCCTCTCTCCTGGAATCCCACCTCAAAAATTTGTCCCCAATGTTAAAGTCATCAACTTTTGTTCTTCTGTCAAAGATATTTTTAATATTTTCCTGGATAACTTGGGTCCTGTTGTATACTTCCTCCATGGATTGATGTAACTAGATAGTTTGATTGATCCTTCTCTATACATCATTGGGTTCAACTTTCACTTCTTGAATGATCTTCATGACTGGAAGTCCTAAAGAGGATGGAAAAAATGCATCCATTCCATATACCAATTGGTATGGTGACATGCCAATTGATTTTTTAGTAGTAAGTCTGTCAGCCCAAAGTTCATTGACCAACTTGTTATGCCGAGATTTTATGTTTTATTCTAAAAACCTTTTGATGATGTTTACCAAACTTTTATTTGAGGATTCAACCAACCCAGTACCCTAAGGGTAATAAGATATTGAATTTCCCAAGGTAATGTGTTACTTATGGAAAAATTCGACCATTTTCTTAGATTTAAAGACTGTAGCATTATCAGTGATGACTTTTCTAGGACAACCAAATCTGGAGAGGATATTAGTCTCAAGGAATTTAATAATGACAACATCAGTAGCAACTCTTGAAGGGGTGGCCTCTATCCATTTGGTAAAGTAGTCAGTGGCTTTCAGAATCCACTTATGTTGGGCAGAGGAAGAGGGATGAATTTCACCATTGAAGTCCAATCCCCATTGCTAGAAGGGGCTTTCAACATTGATAAGCTTTAATGGTATGGGCAACAATTTTCGCTTTCCCTAAAAATATGGCATTTATGGTATGAGGTGACTTGTTTGTGAATGCCAGGGAAAAGAAGTAGACACCAGCTATAGGGATTTTATTGGCAGTGGTTTTCCAATAAAGATTCCCACCGTAATCACCTTCATGGAGTTCCTGCATGACTTTTTCTGCATCATCCTTTAACAAGCATTTAAGTAAAATACCCCCAACATCTTTCCAATACAAACCATTATCTATAATGAAAAATTTAACTGCTTTTAACTTCAGAAATATTTCCTTTGTTTTTGTCAAACTAGGAGGAGAATTTAAATTAAATAAAACATAAAGCAAGTCTGCATACCAGGGTGAGTTCAGAAATTCCTCATCAATTTGTGGAGTCGCTTGTTCCTCTTGATTATCTAATGAATCAACCAAGTTAATGTCTGATGCATGGAAATTTGACTCAGCCATCAATTTGGCTAGTCCCTAACCTTTGATTAACTTGGTGGGCTTGATTTCTAAGTCATATTCAAGAATGACAACAATCCATTTGCCTCATTTTCCATCAGGTCCATTCTGCATCAAAATTTCTTTGATCATTGAATTAGGTACATAAGCAATAATATGGGAATGCAAAATATATACTCTAAAATATTTTATTGCTTTAACCAATGCAAAGGCCCGTTTTTCCATAATATTTTATTTCAAAGATGTGTCTCTTAAAGCTTTACTAAACAATGCAATAGGATAATCAAAACCTTCATTGTTGTTTTCTAGTAAGACTGCTGCAATAGTGTGTTCAGAAGCAAAAGACAAGCTTATGAAATATTTTGTAAAATATGGGCTAATCAACACTGGTGCTTTGGTCAAGGCATGTTTAACTAATCCAAAGGATTGTTCAGCCTCAATGTTCCACTTGATTTATGAATCCTTTTTAAGCATGTTTGTTATGTTTCTAAGAAGTTATACAAGGTTAGGAATGAATCTCGTTAGGAAATTTACTTTGCCAATAAAAGATTGAAGCTCTTTGATTTTTCTTGGATGACTGATTTTTAATATTGCTTCAATTCTATTGGGATCAATCCTAATCCCATCCTTGGAAATACTGTGATTAATAAGTTTTCCTTCCTCAAGGCAAAACAATGTCTTCTTAGGATTTAGTGAGATGCCAAACCTTCTACATTTTTCAAATAATCTTCCCAGATGTGATAAATGTTCCTCATCAGTTTTAGAATAAAAAATATTTTCATCTAGATAAATCACAATAAAACGACCAGTTTCATCAACAAAGGAAATATCCATTTCTCTTTGGAAATTGGCTCCAACATTCATTAACCCAAAGGGCATTTTCACGTACATGAAAGTTCCCCATGGAGTAGTGAAGGCAGTTTTATCCTGATCATCAGGATGCACTAAGACTTGGTTATAACCTGAGAAACCATCTAATAAGGAAATTCTACTAGACCCTACTACACTTTGCAATACATGATCCATTTTAGGTAAGGGATAGTTGTCTTTAAGGGATACCTTATTAATATTTCTGAAATCAATAGACAATCTGATTTCTCCAGTTTTCTTTCTAGTAGGCACAATGTTAGACACCCATTTAGAGTATCTAAGAGGGAGTATGATTTTAGCATCATACATTCCTTTTACTTCTTTCTCAACCAAAGGCTTTAGGACATGATTTATCCTATGAAGTTTTTGTTTGAACGATTTTTGATCTTCCTTGATTGGGATTTTATGTTGTATGATACTAGTGTCATATGCTTTTAGATCCTCATAGCTCCAGGAAAGGACATCGATGAACTCTTTGAAAAGAGCTATGTATCATTGTTTTGTAATAATAGGAAGTGATTTTGTGAGTTTTATCATTTTTGGATTTTGCTTACTACCTATATTTCATTCTTCAATGTTTTCACCTATGGGTTCTATTTTTGGCTTTTTTGCTACACCATTAAAATCAAAAAGTTCTTCTAATGGAGCTAAACCCCTAGGAAGAACATTATCCTTAAGCTGAAGTACTTCAAAGTCTTCTTTTTCTAGATCTACTTCATGAAATTCTAATTTATGTACAACTTTATTGACTGAAATATTTACATCAGAATCATCAAACTATTTATCTACACTAACATATTCAACAATTTGTTTTACTACTTCACACTCTAAATCTATGCTACTATCTTCATACTCATTGTTGGATTGAAAAAAATTTCCATCTGCTTATCACTTCCAAATACCTACCAAAATCTCATATTGTTAGGTACAACTAGATGTTGTTTAACTTCTATTGTATATTGTCTCTTGGGATGAGGCATTTTACATGTGCTAGATGAAAATGCTAAACCATTAGCCAGGACATTCTGATTTGTGGGAATGACAACAAGATCATATTCTACAAAAGTTCCTAGAAAGTCAAGCACAACATTTATGTATGCTCTCAACCTAGGATGTTTGGTAGCATACTCTCCCTTGATCTATTTTATAATTAATTCAAAATCACCATGAACAGAAATCCTTTTAGCACCTAACCTTTTCAATAATTGCAATCCTAAGAGAAGTGCCTCATATTCTTCTATATTGTTGGTGCAATGAAAGTTGAGTTTGTAGGAATGACATTTTGTATGATTGTTCCCTAAATTGGACACCCAAACACCTGCCCCTGAGCCTACTTTTCTACAAGAGCTCATGTTCCAAAAAGGTTCAGTTCAGTGTTTTGTTGCATAATTTGTGTTTGATTTTCATGTTTTTTTATCAATGTCATTTTCTTCCTTGCTAACCTGTGCATCAATGTCTCCATAATTATAAAGAATGAAAGAGTCCAGGTCAGAATGAACATAGTAAAGAGGATAGTTATGTGGTCTCTCTTGACTACTCATCATGTACTTCATTAAAATTTCCCTATACAGTCTTCTTTGTTGACCAAACACTGGTATAGTGGCATAAGTCATGTCCATTTGTAGGGTCACTTGTAATTTTGTTCCCCATAAGCGTGACAACATCATGCCATACTTAGGGGGAATGTCTGCAACCACCGTATCCATCACTAGACTTTTAGCAGGGATTTGTGCTAAAGTAACACATATGTATTTGATAAGACCTAAGCATCTAACTTTTCTAGAATCAAAGGAGTACCAATATTTGTAGGGTGTCAAGTCATAGTCTCTCCATCATAGTCTTAGGCATTAAATTATGGGATGCACCTGAATCTAGCATAGCATTATGGAGCATTTTATCATGAATATTCAAACTGACATAAAATGGAGGGACCCCTCCTTCCTGTGGTTTTCCTTCAACTTCTAGCCAAAATAAGAGTTCAGTTTGATCATCATTCAAATTTACAGAGTTAGTATTTTCCCCAATGTTTAATGCTTTCATGACTTGAGTCCTATATATAGTTTTGTTCATTAATTCAGTTAAGGGGATAGAAATTTTCAGCGTGGCAAGCTCATTTTCAATACTGAATGGTGTTTGATTCTTAAGCATATTTGGAAAATCAGACTTATCAACAACTATTTTTGTGGCAAGTTCTATTTGTTGGCTGGTAGAAGGGAAATCGGTTTGAGTAGTTTTTAAAGGAGTATCAATCGTCTTTTTCTTAGTATCTTATGTTGACTTTTCTAATATTTTCAGTGGTTTTATTAGGAGGATTTTCTATTGCTTTCTTGGAATCAGAATCAAAGACCTTTTTGACAGGATTTTAAACATTCTTTTTATTTGCAGTATCTTAATTTTTCTTACTTCTAATATTATAATAACTATGGACTTCCATTATGGAATTTTCAAACCCTTGTTTGTATTCATTTGACTCTTCAAAATCCAATTCAGTCTGGGCCATGCAAAAAAGTTCTTTCTCTTCTTGAGTGAGGAAAACTGATTCATCATCATTTATCCCCAACAAATTTATTTTATTATCATCCAAATCTTCCATAATATTCCCCTCATCATCTGTGTAATTTTCCTAAAAAGGAGGCTGAACCTGTTGGTCTGGACCCTTTTGTTCTCTTTGTTTAATTTGGGGAACATTCCTTCTAAAGTTTTGGTTTCTAGTTTGAAGGGCATTTTGGTTTTATCTTGCTTGAGTTTGGCCATTAATGTTGACTCTTTGCATCATTTGATTCACTACTCTAACTAAGCTATCAATCTTATGATCAACAACAGAAGTAGAAGGTTCTTCTTTTATGGTTACTCTGTGTTCAGACTTCAGTTTGGCCTTTCTGGCTAGCATGTTAGCTTCAACTTTAATTGCATTTGCTTGCATTTCTTCCAAAGTTTCCGAGTCTCTCTCTCTAAGTTGATATTCCATGTTGTTGACACCTAATCATAGGGATTGGGTGAACAACTGTAATTAATGTAAATAAATAATAGAAAATATGAAGAGTCACCAGGAGATGAAATGAACAATCTCTCCCTCATGTATATAACAATGACCAACATGAATGAATATCATGATTTGTTTTGAGGAGTTACCTCCTGGCTTGACATGGTATCAGAGCCAGCACCATTTTTTCCTTCCCTCTACTTTGTAACTCCCTATTCTACCTATGCAGAATGACATCTCTCTCACTATTATTCTACTGATTCTGGTTAGCCTAGCAGCTTTGACGCTACCTTCCATCCAAGAATACAATCGACTCCTAGCTTAACACTCCTCATACATAGTTGACTCCCTAATTTTGAAATAGTTTCATTCACTGCGTGCTTCTTGTCGATGAAATGGGCACTTCTTGTCGATGGATCTGAGACTCCCTCCACAGCCGCTCCCACCTCTGCCTTATATGATCTCTATAAGGTGGGCTCCCATTTCTAGCTCGAGATCCTCTTAGCCTCTTCTAATAACATTGTGAATTTTCCACTAGGGTTTCCCCCACCCGTAAGGTGAACGCTGAGTGGGAAAACACCCGCATAGCGAGAAGGAAAAGCTCTGCCTCCACCGCTATCACTGCATATCCCCGCAACAAGAAGATGGAGAACGGCCTCTGTAAGGTGAATGCTGAGTGGGATATATCGCTAGCATGCCGGGTGGACTATTCATTTCATCGCTAGATTATTCATTTCATCACTGCTCCAATCTAATTCAAATACATGCTATTTGTTTCTGCATGTATATAAAGGAAAGGATAAAAAACGTTTAGTTTTTCTATATTTCCCATTTCAAGGCCTTAATGTTTGTTCCATTCAAATACAACCTCTATTAGATTTGTTGTTGAGTTGTAGAAAGTGGCTTCAGAGGTACTTGCATTAGTATTATTAATATGATCAATTGATATGTTGTGGCCTCCCTTGGAGATTGTATTGGAGGCAGTGGCACTGGGTCCCAATGCAACTTAATGCCAACTTGTGTGGCCATTAAGCCATTCAATTGATATGTTGTTTCAATTGACATGCTGCTCCAATTGATATGTTGTTTCAATTGACACGTTGCTCCAATTGATATGCTCCCACACTGTGTTTCCCCTCCTCCAATGCTATTTTTTTCCAGAGCCTATGTGTGAGAGTCTCCTCTCCTGCGTGAATGGTATGTTTATTTTTTAGTAACTGTTAGGGGTGATTTTAGGGGCGAATGTTCGCCCTTTGGCGAAATTAAGGGGTTTTAAATTTTTAGTGGGTGAATATTTTGTATCATAGTACATTTTTACAAATCACCTCAAATAGCCCACCTTATTTTAAGGGAGAGGGTAAAAAAGGTAAATTTAGCCCTTGGAATTAGGAGTTACAACCTTCCATTCGCCCATTTTCAAGAATAGGTTTTATTTAAGTGAATCCATTCGCCCATTTTCAAGAATAGGTTTTATTTAAGTGAATCCTATGGGCCAAATACCATATTTATAAAGAGGTATGGTGAATTAATAAAAATATAAATAAATGAAAAGTATGGTAAATAAATAAAACATTTTTTATATTTACTCCATAAGTCACCTTATATACATGCAAGGGTGTAAACAAAAAAAATATAAGTAAAGTGGAGGTATGGTAAATAAATAAAACGTCTTTTTATACTTACTCAAAAGGTATGGTAAATAAATAAAAATATAAATAAACTAGACGCATGGTAAATAAATACAACCTCTTTTTATATTTAGTCCATAACCCTCATTCTATTTATGAAGGCTCAAGAAAGAGGTTTTATTTAAGTGAATCCTATGGGCTAAATACCATATTTGTAAAAGAGGTATGGTAAATTAATAAAAATATAAATAAGCTAGAGGTATGGTAAACAAATAAAACATTTTTTTATATTTACTCCATAAGTCACCTTGTATTTATGAATGATATGGTAAATTAATAAAAATTATAAATAAACGAGAGGTATGGTAAACAAATAAAACATTTTTTTATTTTTTTATATTAATACCATGTAAAAAAACATTATTAACCCTAATATTAGTATTGATAAAAATAAAAATGGCACATGGTATTGACCCATGGTATTCACCAAAATGGCACATGGTATTGACCCATGGTATTCACTTGGAATGTAGCCTATTTAAATGGGGGAATTAAACCAAAATAGATCCATCTTTACTCTGGATCTACTAACCTGCGAGAGATTGCGTTGCCAGGTTTTTGAAATCCCTCCCTCTCTCTACAAATAAAAACTACATTGTTATAGCTGGTAATTTCTTGTAATTTCTTGAGTAGTGGGTTATGTAAAAAATTGAGCTTTGTTTTGTATTTGTTGTAAAAAAATTGGACTGGAGTTTTATATGTTTGAAATTTCAGTAGAGCTTGATGCATTGAATCCATGTCTTTAGTGGGATACTAAACCAGCTGAATTCTGGGTAGTGGGTTATGTAAAAAATTGAACTTTGTTTTGTATTTGCTGAAAAAAATTGGACTGGACTTTCAACAATGGTTTGTGCAGTAAATAGCATTAGACTGTTGGGTTTTGTCCGAAATGAGGTTGAACACAACTTCTTGTCTACAAAGTCGGTTGTTGGGCGAGCCACCAAAAGGATCGTTGTATCCAACCGAGAAATCATGCACGTTATGTTTTTTGTTTGAAAATTATTTCACAACTATTGTTCTTTTATTGTACAATTTGAAATTAGATAAAACTTGTACAATAATAAATTTTAAAGTCATATGATGGCAGAAGTAAAAATAAAAACTTCAATAAAAAAAATTCCTTGACCATGGGAGTTAAGGGTCCAGCCGTCAAATTTAACACCTGCTCTATATATATAAATATAAAGACGTAAGTCAATTTAATAATATGGTATATTAAATTTTATATTATAGAATGGATTATACCTACTACTTATAATAAATAATATTATTGCATTGTGGAATGCTCTACAACCTAATATGAGAGAGATGGTGTTACCTAAAGTTACATTTAAAAATAGTAACATAGTAATTTAAACTAACAAATAAAAAATAGTAATAACAAAGGAAATTAATTCCGGCCATAATTACAATACTTCAATTTACACCTTAATTTTATATAACATTATATAGAGATTTAAAGTAACTGGAAATAGAAAAAATAATTTGATTTTTAGTACGAGGAAGAAATGTAATGTCTTCACTAATTAAGATGGAGATGAGTAAGTCCATGGGGCTTTGGATTGACGGTGAATGAGTGTACTATTTAGGCACTCCTTGCGATAGCTCACTTGTTCAAATCTCCAATGGGTGCTTACCTACAAAAAAAAGATGGAAATGAGTTAAAAAAAAAAAAAAAAAGATTATGAG
>APFE030030342.1:0-26067 GCA_000404065.3 Pinus taeda | reverse complement strand
TTATGACCCCTTAGACTCCTATATATAGAAAGGAGGCCTTTTCATTTGTATCATCCAAGAATTGTTCATTTATGTAATGTAAAGGAGGTTTCCCCCTCGAAGAGACTGAATTATAAGGTGTTGATCTATCTTTTCTATCTTTTCTTGAGCTGGTTTCATAACATAGATACTCATATAGGTTCATTTACGTGACACCTTCCTACAAAAATATTTGACCCTTTTTCATTGATGTAAAATGGGGAGATATTGTAAACATTGATTTCAACTAGAGAGATGACAAGAATTACACTTGTTCTTGTTGCAAGGAGAGATTGCAACACATATTTGGAACCCTTTATTTTCTTTGTAATCCAATGACCATAAATGTCTAAGGGTATTTCCATTAATGGAATTGTTGCACATAGTATTTTAATTGATGAAAATAATATGTCACTGTTGTGGCAAAGACTATATTGATTGATATCAATTTCGTTGATGCCAAATTAGATTATAACATCTTGTTGGGTCGTAGTTACACATATTCCATGTTTGTTGTCACATACAATGTCTTACATTCTATCAATTGACTTAATATGAACCTCAGTCTTACACACCTCTTTAGACAACAATCTCATCAATGATGGTAAACATGAATATAACTTTTCATATCGATGTGTCTCCTAGAGTCTATGAATATTACATGCTACATGGGGCTTATTATGGCCCACAACCTACCCCTTCTGATCCTAGCTCGTCTAGTGTTTAGATGATTCAAGCATCACTCACTACCAACATGTGATCTGGCACACTTTCATAGTAGCTAGGCCCTTCATAACCTCCTACTCCAAATTTAGCCCAACATTCAGGTACGTTTGCTTTAGGCCCATTTCCTTCTATTGGTATCTCTCTTGGTCCTTTTCAACCCAGAACCATTCCCCTAGGTCTTAACCATCTAGAAGAATTCCCCCCAATTCATTACCTTTTGGTCAAAGACCTTTTTTATTCTCACCACCATGAATATTTTTTACCCTCGTTATGGCTACGTTGAGTCTACTTAACATTACCTTGGGGATCCTAGTCTGGTACATTGATCCTCCTATACAACCTCGTCCTAATCAACTCAAATCTTACACAAATTTGACCATGATTAAACCTATTGTTCCTACCCCTTCCTTTGCTATAGTTCCACTAAAACCTCAACAAGATACCACTGCTATTGTAAAAACATATCGTGAGGGGGGGGACCTAGAAAAAGGGACCCAAATACAAGACACCCTGAACAACTCTAGCTCCTCCTAAACTGTGAAATCCTACTCCTCCATGCACTTTGTGTGATGTTATTAGGAATGCCACTAAAATTTTCCTAAGGTCCCTCATATTAACAATATGGTATCTGATACTAATCCTGACTCTAACATTCTGAAGGTCCATGTTATCTTACCTGAGTTAGATACAAAGAACAAATCCTTACACACAAATCACCCTTATGCTTCATGGGATAATTATGGCCATTATTCCCATAAATATCCCTATCTTGAATATTTTCATGAGACACTTCAATTTCTTCGTGAGTTAGATACCACTTGTAGAGATTCCGCTAACCCTCCAACTATGGGTTCTAGTCCCACTGTTATGCAAAAACAGGAGGTTTACCAACCCACCATTTTCATTCCCCCTCCTAATGACAAGATGATAGATACTTCCACCCCTATTCTCTACATATCCTCATCCATGAGATCGATCTATTGGGACTCTCGTCGAATTTCCTATTCTGATTCTGTCGAACCTTCTTCCACAAACACTTCGGTCTGAACATCTGCTAAATTTTACATCTACTAATCATTTGTCTCCCCTTTTTGATGATGCACATGTGAACTTGGTTTCTCTTGAAGATGCCTCAGGTAGTTCCTCTTCATCATGTCACCTTTATTAGTCCCAACCACACATATTTCATTCTGATGAAGACATAATGAAACCCACCACCAGCCCTAATTATCCTTGGTATGATATGAACCATCATGCATACTTCGTTCCACAACAAACCCATGATCAATATGTTGTGGAATCCAAAGACTTCATCCATGGTGCGATCAACTAGTTTAATAACCCATTACTTTGAACCCATAAATTTGAACCATATACACCTTATGGTCATTACATTTCCAAACAATGTTTGGGTAAAGGGGCATCCATTTTTTAGAGTCCAGGAGAAGAAATTATCCCAAACCCTCCTAGTGTATCTAGTAGTGTTGAGTCTAGTACGATTATTCTTCCCCATTTAGAAGAACCTCTAGAGTACCATATCAATTTAGATCACCCTTTGGATCATTCGCTTAATCATTCCTCCATATTACATCAACAACCTAGCCCCTTAGACATTGTTGTTGTTCACCCACCGTGTCATCTAGGTAAGCATCAGTTCATTATATCTTAAGCCACTCTTTGGTATAGTGACACCATGCATGTGAACCTAGAAATTCAATCCATTTGATTCATATATTTGTTCCATGTGAGATTGGTAATTCATTATTTCCTTTCTCATACTAGACCGATGATACATTCTTCTCACATGAAGACATCCATAAAAAACAAATTGCGAACCACCTCATCAAAATGTGTTTGGATTTCAATACTATAAATATATATGCCATGTTCATAGTATGATACATCCATACAAAATTGGGGGGCACATATGCCACTACCTCTACATATTTTCCTCTAGAGGCTCTCATGGAAGTTGGGTCAAATTATTAAATCCTTTATTTGCGCAGTTAGAACATAATGGTACTTCACAAACTCCTCCTACCAAGAGAATCATTCCCACCTTTACATACCTAATCAGTTTCCTCCACTATCATATGCTGGTCGGAATATCTCATTCTTGTGGGCATGATGGTACCCCTAGATACCTTCTCATGGTATTAACATAAGTATTGACCTAAACCCCAATGATCTAGGTATGGTTGATTATCCTTTCATTCCTTAGATAGTTTTTCCTACCAGCCTCTCCGGTGAGCCATATACTCATCACATATTGTAGATGCTTGATACCATATCTTCACATATTCTACTCTATGAGATACTACAATTACTATTTGGTCCCGATTTCTAACTTGGTGGGTGGGGATGATCCTAAACCTTCTCTAGTAGTTCATTCCTTTATTTCATTCTTACCTTGATTCTTCATGAGGAACCATTCTTCCAAGAAGCATTAAGGTAATTTTAGACACATAAGGTCATCTTCTTAAAAGTTGTAGATCCAACATCCATCAGACTATTTGTTTGCTATGATCTTTCCAAGATTTATGACATTCTCTTCCTCTCCAAATTCTCGAACAACTCACTATGCAAATGAATTGAATTTGGGGGTAGGAACCCCTTTTATATGGAAAACCCTAGTTTTTTGTCGCTCATTGCAACCAAACCGTAGCTCAGTTTCATGAACCATTAGCATTGTGATAAAGCCATCATCGGTATCTATAATGGGCCTACTTTTGTTTTTGGTAATTTGACACTTAAGATGAAGCCATTTTCTCCATGAGGTCTCACTTTTCCACCCATCAAAATTGAATTTCTTTGCACTTGTACCACTTTTCCTTTGCACTTGTTGACTTATATGTCAATTTTCATCATGCATAACCATTATTTACTTATGTTTATGTGGTCCCCTTTGAGCCTCTCCAATGTGGCATCATCATCGAGTCACCCTTGTTCAGAGCATCAAAGATGAGTCACCCTTACATCAATGGAACCTGTTATGAGTCCCTTTGAGTCCAGTTAGAGCGTTTCATCCATATTTGCATCACATTCATCCCATTTTTCCCACATTTGACCTCCAGCTATATTGCTCCTCTTTGAAAAGCCTTTCTCTGAGTGTTGTACCATCTTCTCTAGAATTGATTTAGTCATTGCTAGGTTAGCCATGCATTGCATGCTCTAAAAGGGGAATTTTTCAATATTCCTCTCATCTTGTATCCTTGCATCATCATCCCTAGTGTCAGTTCATTAGTCATATTGTTGTGATAATCATTCATTTGTTGAGGAATCCTCATTTCCTCACCTCTAGCAAGTCCTCCTCTATCAACACTAGCACATTTATTCCAAGAGATTGGTCTAGAGGGTGGTGTACCTTGGTTCCAGCTCTCATCGTTGTTTCGTGCCTCTTATCAATCATAAGGAATCATCATTTCCTTTTGACTTAGTTGTTTCTCACGTGCCCAACTCCAACTCATTATTTCATGATTGAGAATCATACAGTTGATGGTATGTTGATCCCATAGATTGTACCAATATTTCTTAGGTATGTGTGAGATGCTCTATACCTCATGAGGGGATGACCCTTCAGGTATCCCCCCACATTATTGGATGACAACAAATATGATCCAGCCTCAGATGCAATTTTATAGATTTGATTGGCTGAGTTACCATTGCTTGCAACACCCACAACACGCATGCCTCAATCATATGATCCATTCAGATATTCAAAGCCCTTTCCAATTTAACAAGGTTTCTTTGGTTGTGATTACCCCTAAAAATGTCAACTTGAGGGGAATTACCTCCCATGTACTCAGATGTTATTGTATTCAATCCTGACTTACGTTTCTCTAGGAAAATTATGTATATGGGGCTCATTGTATCATTGTATCGCATTATGGCCCATCGATGCCAGTGTGTCATGTATTATATATCATGTACCTTGTATCTTAGGCCTACATTGTTGGGAACAACATTATTATTTGTACTCAGCTATCTCAGTAGGTATGTGTATGCCTCCCCTACCTCATTTGAGATTATGTTCTCCAAAATAAAAGGAGACTTATATTAGATTGGTAGGTCTCACCCTCTTCTTTCCTCCATCCTTCATTGCATTCCTTCAAATATCTCTCTCTCTCTCTGACACCCCTTTTTGTGGCTCGTGGAAGTGTAACCTACAACATATTTTGATCATATGATTTTCTCTTGATTCTCATATGTTGGGGGGCAATATGTTATCACCTAAAAATTGATCTCCTAGCCATTTCTAACTAGGTGGATTGAAATACACCATGTAGGATTAATTTGTCCATAGTAAAATCCCTTTCACCATAGGAAATAATTTAGTAAACCATTTTTATTAAATTATTTCTATTAAAAAACCCATGAGAATAATTGAATAAATCATTATTTATTTAATTTTCTCTAGAAATAATTGTTAAATATTATTTTGATGATTATTTCTTAAGACATTTGACTAAATATAAATCACTATTTATTTACTATTCCTTATTCTTATTTTTAGAATAATTGATAAATCATTATCTAATAATTATTTCAAATTCACACTTTTCTTAATTCTCACAAAAATAATTAATAAATCATTTTATTTGTTAATTACTTCAGCCATTTTCTAAATAAAGATGTTTGATCATTTTGAATATCTTTTCCCCCTCCAAAACATATAGTTAAGTATTGATAATGGTTAGATTTTGATTTGCTTAATAATATTTTATTATTTTCGAATTCCCAATTTAGCTCAATACTTTGTTATAAATAAGAGATTTTTTCATTCATTCTTCACCATGATCATTATCATCGTCACCATTATCATCTCACAACATTTGAGCTCCCATTTGAGTATTTAAAGAATTCCAAAGACATCAAAGTAGATGTAGTTATGGTAATTGATGATTCAAAGATCATTACTTGCCAGGTATGGAATATCGTTCACTATGTTTCACCTTGTTTGAAAAACTAAGAACAAGTAGTGACTCATTTATTTTCTTGAAACATTTAATGTTATTTCTATTCCTAGGATACGTAATGATGTCACAGACATATTAGCCAATGGAACTGCTAGAATGTCACATTTAAATAATGGGTTTTTCTATTTAAATTTTTTATAAGCCAATTGTTCCCAACAATGAAACTATTTTTCCTATATTTAATGATGACCAATAGTTACTACACTTCATGGGCAATGATATGTTTAAAGATGCATCTATTGAAAAAGATAAGCATGATCAAGAATATAAGGGGAACACTATGCCAAAAGATGTGGTATCTCTTGAGAAACATGTTGGGTGCTAATAGGTGCATTTTAAAACTCTTAAAATCCACACATTAATTATCAACCTACGTAAGTCTTTTTATTTCAAGAGTGTACGCAATATGTGCAAGTTATAAATCCAGAGAGTAATGTTTTTTTAGTTGAACTATAAAACTTGATACAAGAGTAAACAGATGCATTTATAAAACTCAAGCTACAACTGTTAACGGAAATATTACATCCAAGCATCAAGACTTAATCTTCAACTAAAACCATAATCAAATATGAAGCAAGCAATTCAATTGAAAATAAAATCAACCAAGAGCATAGTAGCATTAACCAATCTCTTTCAATTGATTCTATATGAATCATACTCTATCTCAATTAAGCAATTCGAATGGAAATGATGTCACCCAAGGTTTTAGTAGTATTAACCAATCTCTTCTAGTTGATTCTATCTAAATCACACTCGATCTTACTTAAGCAATTCAAATGGAAATGATGTCACGTGAGAGTTCAGTAGCATTAACCAATCTCTTTCAATTGATTCTATAATAACCACACTCAACTAGATTCAATGCATTACCTAATGATCAATTTAATCTAGAGTAAGCATAAATGGAATTAAATAACAAAGCTGTGAATCATATTAGGAAGGTAAACTAACTTCAATATAGGGAATCAGAAAATAACAAATAAGATAAACTCACAGAGAATGGAAAACATCAAACTATTCAAACTTGCGTAAATTAGAAAATATAATACAAATGTGTCGTAGTTTGATCCACCAGAGGCTGGCCCCTTAGCCACCAACAAATACTACTAAGCTACTTGAGAGGATACAAATGAACAACAATGTAAATTATGTATTAACCATTGAGCTCAATTCTCATTACAATATGGTCGTGTTCCTCAAAAGCACCAGTCTATATATTAAAATTACAATTTCAAATAAAAAGAGATTGATCCCCTTTCCTCCTATCCTATCCTATCTCTAATAATCCTCCCCTCTTTGATCTTTGTTCTCATCTAAATACACAGAGAGTAGAGAGGAGTTACAATAGATATTATTACAAAATGATTCCCATAACAAAATTGGATTGTTCACAACACATTGATGAGCAAGATCATATCTGAAATATCTTTCTATCAGTATTCAAGAGGAATAGGTCAAATTTGGTATTGCAACTGAGATAATTTGCAAACCGGTCACAAAAGTCAATCTCAGATAAATGTCTTCAAAGAACCTTCCATTTCTCTTACTACAGACCAAATTTGGGAAAACTACTCACAACAAAACTAATTTGGTCCATTCTGAATAGAACCCATGTTTCAGATTTTCCAGATTCTTTTCCATTTGCCCGAAACATTTAATATTAAATTGTCACTTCTTATTCTAGAAAATTTCTCAGTTGGCACATTTAATGAGGAGCTGGAGATCAAATCCGCAATCAATAAAATATCTGGAGGCTAAAATGGTGAGTGGTGTTATCAAAAATTTATTAATAAACCATCATTGGTAAAATCATGCATAATAATCATTAATTTATTGAAAATACAGGAAAAGAAATAATATTTATACATAAGAGCATAAATAATTATAAAAATGGAATTATATGATAAATCATGATAAATGACACGATAAAGAAGGGTAGAAATGGATGAAATAGGTGTTAAAAGGCAATAATAATAAAAAATATTAGCTGCACAACAAACCCCCAAACTAAATATATTGCATGTCCTCATGCAACCGAAAGCCTTTATATTAACCAAACTATATAAAAAAATTGTTCATCCCAAGTTATGGAATTGATGGAACAAATGAATTCTTGCTCAAATAATGAATATTCAATTTTAGCAATGTTGATGAAGGCGTAACAATTTTCACATTGATGTTCAACTATATCTATATGAAGTTGCAGCAAAATATGATATAAGTAACAACGAACTTCATTAACCATTTCCTCAAAAATTACAAACCAGATTTTGTTGAAATTTTACAAGTAGATTTCTACTATATTAATGTTTCTATGATACAAAAATCAAATCATTTTGATGCACAGATCATGAGATATAAACAAAATGGCTGTAGGTAACAGTGCATGATTTCAGAAATTTGACAAACTAATCTAACTTGAAATTTTTTGGGTTTGTGTATTTTAATGATACCTCTTTGTTACTCAAAAATCCCAAGAATTCAATTCATAGTTTTAAAGTTATATGCCAATCAATTTTTGCACTATATAAAAATGAAATTGTATTCCTTAAATGAGAAAGAAAGTAGAAAACATTCATCATGTGTAGCAATTTCTCCCTCAATCTAGAGAGTTAGCATGCCCTGGTAAAATGTTAAATAAAACAAATTGAGGTGGTTGCTACAAGCTGTTGAAATATTTGCTTTCTTTACAACAATCATGTGATAAGGGAGGTGGTGATAATGAATAAGAAGATCAATGGATGATAAAGAATATTAATGGCATGGTCATAAGAAAGAAACGAATGAAAGTAACACTCCCCCAAACTAAAAGATCATATGTCTATGAAACATGGGAAGTGGTAAAGATGTGGAATGAATGATGATAAATAATGCTCAATGGATTTTCATGAAAGTATCGAAAATTTTCAATAAATCATAAACTTATACTATTTTACCTCAAGTCTTACCTCCGAAAAAATGTGGAATGACATGTATGGACTCCTATTTGTTGAAGCTGATGTAGGCTGAGTTGATGCTGAAAGTGATGCAAAAGGTGGAATCCAAGCAAGCACATCATGTCTGAACAATTGTTCACATTTGCAAGTTTCCCGAGCCTCTTCTGTCAGTTGCAATACTGTGGCCTTGCTGTGAATATAGTTTCCCCCCATACTTGTTGTTCTCCTGTAAACAAATCACTACGCTGCATGCAAAAATTTCAATCAGAAAAAACTTTTGAATAACCTTCCCCCTCAAATCGGAAAAGGACATCCATGACCATAAAGCATAGGAAAATTGTTGTTCTGATGGCAAGGCAAGGTAATGAATAGTATGGCAGTAAATGAAGCAGAGTACACATATCAATGATAGGATGACAAGAGGTATGGTTATAATAAGAGAAGAGTGTGTAAATATGGTTTTGAATAAGAGATAGGATGTTTTGGATCGATGCTAAGTTATGCGAAAAAGAAAAAGGACAACAATATGCCAAAAAAATACTTTGTTGACGGTTATGGAGTACTAAAGAAGGTATGTTTTTGTTGATTATTTTGGCATCCTTTCATTAAAAATCACAACCCTTTGCATCATGAACTAGATAGATAATAAGAAATTATAACAAAATATGCAAGATTAATATGCAACACGAAAACACTGATAATTTCCATTTCTTATGCAGGAAAAGCGAAAAACGAAAGATTGCCCTTCCAAAGAAAAATACAGGGCCAAGTTAACTACTGTCCGTTTGGTGGGGAACCACATGCAAACAAGGTGATCCAAATTAAAGCATATTAGCCAGGGAAAGGAAATGGAGATATCGACTCGTCGCAAGAAAGCAAATGGATAATTAGGAGTTAAAAATTTGGTGAATCCCTCAAGATCCTTTGATTGTGAGGGATCATTGCTTTAACTATTTTTGCATCCTTGATATCTTCACCCTATCTGTTATAAAAAGGGGTAGCACCGCTAGCCCGGGGGAAGGATCGACTGTCATTTTTCTATGTAACGTTTCTTGAATTTGAGACTTTGATCATTGACTCTCATTGAGAAGTGATCCGCTGTAATTCTATTTTAATGCATTAATATAGAGCTAGTTGTTGTTTCATCCTTGATCCTAGAATAATCTCAAGTGGTGTGTCCCTGGAGGCTAAGGGCCCAACCCTGGTGGAACACTTGCTCCTGTATCATTATCTTTTGTTTGTTCATGGTTTTCATTATTAGCTTTGTCCGGTAACCTGATATGTTTTGTTATTTTACATCACGACTCTCTTATATTTGATTTATGTTCGACCGAGTGATCTCGTTCTCTATAACAAGAATGTTGTATTGTTCACTCTAGATTTGTAACACATTGATGTTCTGTTAATCATTAATCTAATATTGTTGGTCTTTATGGAATATTGACGTTGTCCAATTATAAAGTAACTGTGTTGTAACATTCATAAGTTGGTATTGTTGTATTCATCTATGGTTTACATTTAGTTGCGATTGTTGGTCAATTGACATTGTTGTTCCATTGCGAACTACAGTCGTATTATTTATAACTAAGATTAATATTTATGGTATTGAAATCATATTACTATTTTCTCAATATTAAGGTGTGTTGTGTGTGCTATTTATATTGGTTTATCGTGCACTTACATTTGACTCTAAGTATTGTTCTATATTTCATTGCTAATCAGTTGTCGTTCTATTCCTTTGTGTTGTCTAGTTTACCCTTAGAATAAAGATTGCTACCTGATTTCTGTAGGATACAGTTGCTGTACTTATTTATTGAGATTAAGGTGTTGTTGTTCATAAGAATTAGTTGTTGTTCCATTTCCCATTTGCTGTTCCATTTCTTGATTATTTACGTTATCATTGCTTTGGTGTTCAGAACGATCTCAAACTGTAGTGGGCATTGACATTTGTTGTCTAGTCCCCAAATTGACGATCTGTTCCTCGATTGTGTTTAGTTACATTAGTTTACAGAGGGATGAGTTACTGTTACTGGACCCTTGACTGATAAATTGCTTAGTTTCTCGAATGCATTATTTCAGCTTTAAAGTGCTTTGCTGTAAGTAGATCTTGTTTTAAGCATCCATTTACTTTTGTATTTTGAGCACTATACTACTAGCATTACTTTGACAAATGACAGCCTCAAACTGAGACACTCTTTGAAATAACAAAATGTTCATGGTTTGACAAACTAATTTGAGGTAATTAGAGGTGAAAAAGACCCTTTTCACGACTCGACATTTTGGCGTCGTTGCCAGGGAAAGAGTGTAGTTATTTGTCTCTTTTCAGAGTAGTGTCAAATCCTACTAGGAAAGAATTGGGTTTTAAAAATGGAAGGTAAGAACCTACGAGTGGAGTATGTAATAGCCCTACTCCCCTGCCTACTTTTCTGCAGATATCTTGCTATTTTCTTTGGGTAGAGCTTAGCAGTTGATTTGTGTGCATGACTAAGTAGAAAAAGCCAGAAAAGAATCCTAAAACTCTACCCAAGCCTGACAAAGCTAAGGGGGCAGTGACCCTTGGCCGATCGACCTTTACAAATGAAATCTTTAAGAAAGCATAATCTTAGCCTTCAGTAGGACCTAGAAAAGCTACTTCTAGACAGCCTACTAGTTCCCTTCGGGCCACAGGATCACCATCTGTAGCCTTTGCTGAGGTGCGTAGTCAAACCGAAGAGCAATATTTTCAAGAAATTGAAAATTCTAGCCCAGAACCATTGGAGGAAGGGAATCTTAGTAACCTCTGTGAAGGAAGGGGAGAAACAGGAGAAACTAAAGAACCAAGATCTCTTGGTGTAATTCAACCATTAAGCATTGGAGATAAGGGAAGTGCTGCAAAAATCATTTATAGCAAAGCTGAAGAACCTGAATCCCCACAGACATTAGGTACTCTCATTATCCCTGATAAAGGAAGTGTTTTCAAGGCCATTCTTGTTAAATCCATTTCCCCTCGACAACCTAGGAATACTCTTCTAGATATCCTAGAAGGTTATTGGCATATATTTGACTAGATGGCCCAAAACCAGCCAAACACCTAAACCTCTGCACCACAATACCACATTCTGGATACTGTAGCTAATGCACCTATGAAAGAAATATCTCTTCAACATATCCCTACATTCCACGGTCTTACATCAGAGGATCCCGATGCATTCCTGTTTGAATTTGGTGTGTTGTGTAGAGGATTTGACTACACCACTGATACCCAGAAACTGAAATTATTTCCCTCTACATTAAAAGGGGCTGTTGTAAGATGGTTTATAAGATTAGGTGGTGGGGTTATAAATAACTGGGATCAAATGAAAGAGTCTTTTCTAAAAAAATATCAGGACTATTGTAGGTCTAGAGAATTAAAAGATGAAATATTCTAGATGGTAGCTAGACCAAATAAAACATTAGAAGAGTATTTTGAACGTTTCTAGTATAATCTTCAAAGATCTCCTTATGCATCATTACCCTTGCCTGATAATGTGTTAAAAACAACATTAATTAGGGGAATGAAGAAACAATGGATTGAAACATTAAATACTATGGGAAAAGGAGATATTTATCAGGAAAATTTTGCTGACATTATTGATTTATGTATCAGGAGCTCGAGAGGCAACATAAGACTAAAACCGGCAGAACATGACCAGTTTGTAAGAGATAATAGAATTTCGGCAGAAGGAGTAAATCGTGGAGAAACTGGAAATTTGTTAGAAAATATTAAAACTGATATATTAGGGACACTGACAACACAACTTGATATTATGCAGGCCAAACAAAAGAAAGTTGAGGCAGAACAGAATTTGGTAATCTTCTATCCCCGATGCAGGAAGAAACACAGCCATAAGGAGTGTTTATTAGATGTAGTCCAAGTTTGCGCCATTTGTATGAAAGATCGTTCTATGGAAATCTGTCCCTCACTTCCTAGATTGAAGGTAGTATAAGGAAGTGGAAGAAGAGCCAAAATCAATGTATCTACTTAATCAACGTCGTCAATGGCAGCCACAAAAATTAGGTATGTTTTAAGATCCGGCTTCTTCTTTTCGGCCTCCACAATATCATGCTCAACAATATAATACAATGTGGCAAAATCAACCTCCATTCCCGAATTGGTCACAATAGGCATTCCCTTCATCATCTCCTGGCCGAATCAACCAAGCCAACCCAATTGGCCAAATTTTCTCTATACCCCACCATATTGGCAAAATAATGTATATCTAGCACAATGGACCCCTTCTACTTCAAAGAGTCAAGCCTGACAGACAAACTGGAAAAGACCGATGAATTAGCCAGTAGGAACCATCCCACTCCCTCAACCTACACTATCATCCTTACAAAAAAAACCCCAGCCTAACATAAGACCACAACTCCCAGCCCAACCCAACCCTAATCCGAATAATAGACCGGTCCAATCTATCCAAATAATTGAAACACTAGAAATAGGAACTGATCTAAGGGAGTGTAATGACCATCAATTAAGATCTGGGTGTATCATCGAAACAGAGGGAGATAAAACAGCTCAAAGTAAAAATTAGTTACCTATAGAACAACTGTCACAAGAAGAGGATGTGACCAGACAACAAATCCATAATCAAGCAACCACATCCTCTCCCCCATTCCCAGAATGATTAATTATAACTCGACCTATACAATATCTTGATTTTGACATTCTGGGAGAATTAAAAAACCTGTACATAAAAATTCCATTCCTCCAAGCCATTCAAAACATCCCGATATATTCAAAGACTATCAAAGAATTATGTATAAAGAAACCTAGGAGGAATATAACAAACGATCCAAGAGTCCAAGTAGTTGGCACTCTATCCGACTTATTATCAGGAAAATAAACCCCGTTAAATATGAAGACCCAGGAAATCCAATAGTAACCGTACAAATCTATGGTCAAACCTTCTCAAATGCCTTAGTTGATCTAGGAGTTGCAATCAATATCTTAACAACTACCAATTGCCAAAAACTGGGCATCACATTAGTAGAACCAACCTCTACTTTATTAGATTTGGTTGACCGATCCGTGGTTAGGCCAAAGGGCACACCACATGATTTCATGGTATCCGTTGACTCCTGGGAGTATTTGGCCGATTTTCTGATAATAAACCCCAAAACCCGACTTGATGGACATCCATTGATTTTAGGCAGACCTTGGCTTGCAATTGTCGACGCTTATATCGGCTGCCGACAAAGAAATATGACCATAATGAGGGTAAATATCAAGAACCTAGCTTTATACCCTCTAGCGCAGCCAAGTGTCACAATAATAAAAACTAACAAGCATCCTATATCATACCTCACTAAAAATATTAGATCTCCATTAATTATAAAAGAGGCACTTGATTTCAAAGACCAAACAGAAGATGATGATATTAACAATTTTATTAGCCAAACTAAACCCATATCCCACATATAATGTCACATGATAGAAGCAACATTTGATAATGAATTAGAAGAAGATCCTCTTAAAGATATACATGAGCAAACAATACCCACTACTTCTATTTCAAATAGCAAAATTGTAGAGGTTGAGTCAGGAAAGACTTTAAACATTAATGTCAACCTGACTTCTGAACAAGAAGAGAAGATCATCCAACTATTGAGGAAATATTAATAAGAGTTTGCATGGGACTACCCTGATATGAAAGGAATTGATCCTCAGTTATGTACACACCACATTTACATAGAAAAGGATGCGAGACCTGTTCGCCAACCACAAAGGAGACTTAATCCTCATCTAAAAGATGTTGTAAAATCTAAACTTCAAAAGCTTTTAGATGTCAATTTCATTTACCCTATCTCTGATAGTAAATGGGTCTCTCCACTTGTGGTGGTACCAAAAAAAAATGGAAAGTGGAGGATTTGTGTAGATTATAGAGAGCTAAATAAAGCAACACAAAAAGACCACTTTCCCCTTCAATTCATTGACCAAATATTAGAAAATTTGGCAGGAAAGAAATTTATTTATTTCTTAGATGGCTTCAGTGGATACAATCAGATTTAGATTGCCCCTGAAGACCAAGACAAAACCACTTTTACTTGTCCTTGGGGAAAATTTGCCTACAAAGTTCTACCTTTCGGCTTATGCAATGCTCCTGCCGCGCTGCATTGCCACCATGCTTTGTTTGAGCCATGAAAAATTCTATATGTTGATGATTGAAGGACTTATTATAGTCCATTATATCTCACCAGCTAGCATACAGGTAGACCTAGCCAAAATCCAAATAATTTTGTTAATTCCCACTCCTACCACTCAAATAGAGGTACGCAGTTTTCTTGGATTTTCTAGTTATTATAGAAGGCTTATAGAACATTTTTCACATATTGCTGCTCCTCTATATGCACAAATAGGTAACGTTGACTTTCTTTGGACATAAAATGTGAACGTGCTTTCCAAGATCTAAAAAAGCTTGTGTCCACAGCCCCAGTCCTTCCAGGACCAAATTGGGACTTGCCATTTTAAATCTCATCAGATGCCTCGGATACAGCTATTGGAGCAGTCCTTGGGCAGGAAGAAGACACAAAACCATATGCAATTTATTATATTAGCAAGAATTTATCCCCTGCTGAATTAAATTATACTGTTACTGAAAAGAATTTCTAGCTGTAATACACGTTGTCAATAAGTTCATGCATTACATTACTAGATATCCTGTTATCTTGTATATAGATCACTCTTCCATAAAATATTTAGCAAATAAACCAATAAAAAATTGCAGAATAACTAGATGGCTCATTTTCTTGCAGGAATTTGATATTACAATCAAGGACCGACCTGGAAAAGAAAATCATGTAGCTAACTTTCTCTCGTGAATGCCAAAACCAGTGGACACAACAATAATTGAAGATCAATTTCTAGACGAGCATTTGTTTGTTGTCACTGTTAAAACACCCTGGTATGCTGATGTTGCGAATTGCTTAGTAGTAGGTAAATTACCGAAACATCTAACCCCCAATGAACAAAAACAGATTGTCCAGCGAAGTGCTCGATTTTCTTGGATTGGGGGCTAAACTGTTCCATACAGGGGCAGATATGCACATCAGGAGATGCATCCGCGAGGATGAAATTTTTTATATTTTAAAAGCCTGTAATGACAGACCATGTGGTGGAAATTTCGCCGACCGCAAAACTGAGCATAAGGTCCTACAAACAGGGTATTATTGTGCCACAATATTTAAAGATGCAAGGAGGTGCGTTCAAGCCTGTGACAGTTGCCAAAGAGAAAGATGCCCCAGTCAATCCGATGAAATGCCCCTGAACCCACAACTACTAATTGAACCATTCGAGTGATCGGGCCTCGATTTCGTTGGACCAATTAACCCATTCTCGAACCAGAAAACATATGGCAACAAAATATGTCACCAAATGGGTTGAAGCAGAGGCATTGCCTAGAGCTATAGAGGATTCTGTCATACAATTCATGTTCCATATATTTGTGCACTATGGGCTTCGAAGAGATATAATTATAGAAGGTGGACCATAGTTTGTTGGTAACAAGATTGCTGCAACACTCAAAAATTATCATATCCAGCATAAAATTACCTCTCCATATCAACCGCGGGCAAATGGTCCAGTAGAAAGCAACAATAAAATAATAGAAGCAATCTTAACAAAAACCATTGTGTCACATAGACGTGATTGGGCTGCAAGACTACCAGAAGCCTTATGGGCTTATAGAACAACATGGAGAAGCACTACCGACTATTCACCATACCAATTGATGTTTGGAAAGGAACCCATTTTTCCCATAGAATTTGAAATCCAAAGACTACGAATAGCACAATAAGTCGTCTTAGATCTAAACGAGGCACACATTAATAGATTACAAAAAATCATTGAGCTAGATGAAATCAGGCTCTCTACCCTCCAAAACACTGCATTAATCCAACAACAGTGAGCTAAATGGCATGATGCTCTCATTAAAAAATAAGTCTTCCGTGAAGGAGACTGGGCACTTTTATACGATTCTAGGTTTCAGGATTTTCCTGAGAAACTTCAAACTCGTTGGCTGGGGCCATATGAAATCTTGAAGGTACATGATAATGGCACCCTTACTCTAACCACCATTGACAGATCTGGATATCCCTTCAAGGCAAACAACCACCGAGTTCGACTATATCGTAAACCACTTACTCGAGAGTCTTTCTATCAGCAACTACGCAAAGACTTCGACATGCAAATTTTGGAGGAGGAACAGAAATCTTCCTCACCTGTGATTCATTAAGTGATTCACCTGTTTTTACACTTTGTACATAATTGCTTTGTTTTGTTAAATCATTTTCTGTACATATTTATGTATTAACACTTTGTTGTTCCTTTCCGAAGCAACGACAATTCTATCATTTTCGTTGTTCCCTTTTTTCAAAAGAACAACACTTGCATTTTTTTCTGCTGTTCCTTTTTCAAGAGGAACGTCACTGTCATTTTGTTGTTCCTTTTCAGAATAGATAGCATTTGTGTACAGTTTGGTTGTTTTTGTTGTTCCTTTTCCAAAGGAACAACAATTTTTGGGTCAGCCATTCATTTTGTTGATTCCTTTCTCACTTTCATTTTGCTATTCCTTTTCCAAAGCAATGGGATTTGCATTTTGTTGTTTCTTTTGCAAAGAAACAACACTTTTGATTTTTGTTGTTCCTTTTCCAAAAGAACGGTATCTGTGTTTTCTACTGTTCCTTTTCCAAAGGAACAATTTTTTTTTATTTTTGTTGTTCCTTTTCCAAAGGAACGACATTTGCGTATTTACTGTTCCTTTTGCAAGGGAATAGCACTTTCAGATGTTGCTTCTCCTTTTCCAAAAGAACGACACTTGCATTTTTGTTTTTCCTTTCTCAAAGGAATAACACTTGTACTCTTTTGCTCTTCCTTTTTGAAATGACAAAATTCTCATATTACTTTTACTTATGCTAGCTCTCCTCGTTGTTCCAATTTAAAGATGCCTATTATTCCTGTTGTTTCAAGTCTTCTGGAACATAGCTATACACTTATGCAATGGATACAAAACAACACCATACTAAAATCAGTAAATTATATTAAATCACTATTTTTTTTGAGAAATTGCTCTGAATTGGTAAGAGGAAAGAGGGAAGGACATACTTATCCATTATTTTTACTGTGATTATTCTACTAATACTAATATGATTGGTTATCTTTATCATGTTGGTTCCTTTTAAATTCTCATAATATTTTTTATTATTATTAAGGAATAAGAACAAAGGATCCATATGTTTCTATTGAGATGTTAAGGCTTCTTCCACCATTCCTACTCTTAAGGAGTGTTGAACCACCCTTTGTGTATAAATATGAAAGCACTTTATGAAAGAAAAAAGAAAAATGATGTTTTGTTTATATGAGTTGTCAAATGCAGGATAGGGGTCTCATCAAGAGCCATCCTACCATGATCATAAGGAAGAAAGTGAAGTGGCATTCCCACTATGGCCACCACACCAGGGATATGGTCCAAGAAGCACATCAAACAAATAAAGCATCCTTGGAACAGGAGGTCTCATCATCAGCCGACTTGTCCACCTTTCACTCCTTCCTGGTGAGTGGCATTATGGCTAACTGGTCACCAAGCCAACATAATGGCCTACATTTTGACACCACACAACAATTCCTAAGCATACAAAAAGGATCATGGTTCCATGGGTGAAACAAACAACTATGTTAAGGTTATGGACACCTGTCAACAACAAAGCTCTGTTAATGGTATTGCAGTCACATTCGTTATATGACAATAGTAATCATCAACACCCTTCTATCTCTTATATCTTTTTAATATGTCACATAAGATTTTATATATTATTTACCAAACCATTAAAGAAATGAAAATCTATTATAACCAATCATGACCAAAAAGTTGATAATGACCACATTTGACTCTATGTGCATGTCAGCTATCCTATCCTCCCAGCCTCGCATCATATCATAGCAGTCTCTTACTTGTTAAGCGATCCACCTATACTCAATTTCGGTAACCTGCTCCTTTTGTAAACATGGCATGTTTCTATACGTTGTTCCTTTATGACTCTATCCCAAGGAAAATCAACATGTCGCTCCCTCATTTGACGGCTGAGGACAACCTATCACATTACGGGGTCAGGGGGGTTAACCTCATCATTCGCTGGTATACATGTCAGACTACTATTTGGGAAATTGTTTACCTAGGAATAGTAAGGCTCAATGGTATATTGTTTTTCCATTTGTGTGGCTTGTTGTTCCTAAGCCATTTCCATAGTACGCTCTGCGGCAATTAGTAAGTGGCTCAGGATTTGAGAAAGTCCTGCCATTTTGTTAGTTTCTCTGTGTTCTAACAGTTTAAACAACCTGTTGTTCCATTGCCATCTCTGAGATTTTACAGTGAAACCAAAAGCATGGGAGGAAGATCAATTCTGAGAGAACCACAGGTACTGACAGTCTTTGATGCTGCATGGGAAATCCTGGCAAGAGCAGGTTAGTTAATTTATCTCAATTGTTTATAGCAATCCAATGAGACTGTAGCAATAGATTTCTTGCAAAACTTGCAATAAGATCACTCCATAGTAAGGGGGAGACACATAGCAGTCACCGATGACATAATTGCAGAGGTCTCGGGACTACCAGCCACTCGACCTGTGTGGATGTTAAAGAAGGAGAGACTACAAAAGATCATAAAAACCTTCCAGGATGAAGGCGAGAACCTAACAGTCAGAGGAAAAGGGGTTCTACTAGCAATATTAGGAGAACCATGGGTAGAATTGGCAAAGATCATCCAGAGTTACATCACCTATGAAGGCAAGAAAGACATGGTAAGACCACGACACCTTAAGCTTTTAGCCGTATTAAAACATAAACGCTCTATAAACTTACCTGCATTTTTAAATTCATTACTTCATGATGTTGCCCGAAGCATGAAAAAGGCACAGCCTGTAGAATCAGTAGTAAGTCACCATGGGTTCATACGGTTGATAGTTAGCCATAGCCTCACCCAGCAATAGAGCAGCTGGGAAGAGTTAATTGCCATGATATACGGGGGATTGACTATGTCATCCCCAAAACGTAAGCATGCCACCAGTACACCAAATCGCCCATTGAAACGAAGGTAATCAGTCTGATTGGCACGGATTAAAGGGAGGCTAGAAAATTCCCAAGGGGATACTAGCCAACTAGTAGAGATAGAAGATTTAGGGGATGAGCAACCCCCACAATTAAAGGGTGAAGAGAATGAGAAAGGAATGAAAGGAAATGAGGAAGGAGAAACAGAGGAAGAAAACGAGAAACCTGGGTAGAAGGAGGAAGAAACGGAGCAGCGAGAAGATAGCCCATTGCAAAATCCATTGCAAGTAGATGAATTGGCCGAAATTTTGGCCAGTATGGGCGAATATGCCCAACCTCTCAGCCCGGTAGACCTCCACGTTGAAGAAGAACCAAAAGAGCATTCTACTCAGGACAAAAATGCACCTAAACAATTACATGACGAGGAAGTAGAAAAAGAGAATCAGCCTGTTCATAATGAAATTATGACAGGAGAGAAAAGTGGTACAGAGGAGGAACAATCGGTTCCTAGCTAGACTACACTGGAAGAAATCCAAGCAGAAGAAGAGGTGGAAAAAGAAGTCACCCAGGAAATAACATAACTAGCTATGCTTTTTACTCCTTAGCAACCCAAGCAGAGCAATGAAGGAGTACCCCAAGAAGGAAACCAGAGAATTGACAGAGATAATAGTCTAGGCTCGAATAAACAGACAGTTGTTCCTTATAAGGAAATAGAAGAAATTAAAAGATTACGGAAAGAACAACAAATATTACTGAATGTGATAGCTCGACTTCGAAAACAAATCATGTTTTGAAAATGAGGAAGAGGGTAAAAAGGGCTTGAGGGGTGATACATGTAACCACTCCAGCAAGACCCCTCAAGAAAAAGGTTCGGAGGACTCAAGTCCACCCTGCTGTTCAAAACCCTTTTGAGGAGAAGTTTGTTGTTCAAAACCCTGTTGAGGAGCAGTCTGTCGTTCAAAACCTTGTTGAGGAGCAGTTTACTATTCAAAACCAAAAGGAACAACATTCAACTATCACCCATGTCGAAGTACAAACAGATGATATATCGTCCTATGACAAAGAAGTGCAGATAGAGGCACAGCCCTTTGAAGAAATGTGAACCATAAACACAAGACGGTGCAATAAGAAGATTCAAGTGAACACTCCACTCACCACTAACATGTGGGACAGTGATCTGAGGACGGTAACCCTACGAGAGCATTTGATGCAAGCTCAGTAAGTAGTAGAAAAACTCACAGAACAAACGGTTCCTCGAGAAAGGTATGAAGAATTACAACAACAGCTAAGGAATGTCAATTTATCTAAAAGCCAGGCCTTTGAAGGATGGCGAAAGGAAGAAGAAAAGTCGCAAAGGTAACTCATAGGTTAGATATAGTTATTAAGAAGATGGATACATTATGCTCTTTGTACACTGACGTCCTATTATGTAGAGCCCCTGCTAAGAATTATGCTTTGTTTCTAATGGAACGATATTTGCAATTGAAAATAAAAGTTGTCAGAGCAGGAGATCCTATACAAATTAATACCATTAATGATTTTATAAATTGTTGTAATCACTACGGAGTAAAGGTTCAAAGATTATTGTGTGAATTCTATCTACATAACCTTGTGTTAGACCAAGAGACAAAGCAGAACCCTAACCCTATTGTTTGGGATATCCAATTGCAGGCATTTATTTCATTTGGAGTTAATCAAATCAAATGGCTTAAAGCCTATAATTCCTTCCAAAGACAAGAAAATGGATTAGACTTATGGGTAAGAGCTGAGCCTAGAAATCCAGTGCAGTTGTGGAGGGAACATAGGAACCTCATGGGGACTCCAGGCATGATTGAATAATTAGGATCCATTCATACAGAAATCAATCGGCAGGGAATATAATACTTTTTCACTATTAAAGACCTTGCCCTTGATGCGGCTAAATTTCGATATCATATCTCTAATCCAAATATCCAACTGAGGGAAGCATTTAATTATGAAAACTTTAAGTTAGCCACCAATCACTTGCACTTCTATGGTGAATTTTTCTTGAGAGCAGGGCCATCTTGGTTAGGATATAGGTTCTGGAGTTCGATTGTTTGCCACCCTGCACCTGGATACCAAGTCCTATATGAGATGCCTGAGGGTCAGTGAGGCCATTTTTTTGAACACCTAGTTAGGCATCATGGCTATAGACTACCACATGAGATCCCATCTCCAACCTACTCTCTCACTGCCTTACATGTCAACTACAATGTTTTCATGAGGGCATGAAAAAGGGTAAGCAGGGGGGTGTGTGGAGTACTAAAGAAGGTATGTTTTTGTTGATTATTTTGGCATCTTTTCATTAAAACTCACAACCCTTTGCCTCATGAACTAGGTAGATAATAAGAAATTATGAAAAAATATGTAAGATTAATATGCAACACGACAACAATGATAATTGCCCTTTCTTCTGTAGGAAAGGGGAAAAACAAAATATTTCCGTTCCAAAGAAAAAGACAGGGCCAAGTTAACTGATGTCCCTTTGGTGGAGAACCACATGCAAAGAAGGCGATCCAAATTAAAGCATATCAGCCAGGGAAAGGAAATGGAGATATCGACTCGACGCAAGAAAGAAAATGGATAACTGGGAGTTAACAGTTTGGATCCTTGATATCTCCACCCTAGTTGTTATAAAAAGGGGCAGCACCGCTAGCCCGGGGGGAGGATTGACTATCATTTTTATATGTAACTTTTCTTGAATTTGAGACTTTTATCATCAACTCTCATTGAGAACTAATCCATTGTAATTCTGTTTTAATGTGTTAATATAGACCTGGTTGTTGTTTCATCCTTGATCCTGGAATAATCTCAAGCGGTGTGTCCCTAGAGGCTAAGGGCTTAGCCCTGGTGGAACACTTGCTCCTGTATCATTATATTTTGTTTGTGTGTGGTTTTCATTATCAGCTTTGTCCGATAACCTGATATGTTTTGTTATTTTACATCATGACTCTGTTATATTTGATTTCTTTTCGACCAAGTGATCTCATTCTCTGCAATAGGCATGTTGTATTGTTCATTGTAGCTCTGTAACGCATTGATGTTCTGTTAATCATTAGTCTAATATTGTTGGTCTTTATGGAATATTAACGTTGTCCAATTATCATGTAATTGTGTTGTAACATTCATAAGTTGGTATTGTTGTATTCATCTATGGTTTACATTTAGTTGCAATTGTTGTTCAATTGACATTGTTGTTCCATTACGAACTATAGTTGTATTCTTTATAACTAAGACTAATATTTGTGGTATCGAAATCAGATTACTGTTTTCTTAATATTAAGATGGGTCGTGTGTGTTATTTATCTTGGTTTATTGTGCACTTACATTTGACTCTAATTATTGTTCTATATTTCATTCCTAATCAGTTGTCGCTCTATTCCCGTGTGCTATCCAGTTTACCCTTAGAATAAAGATTGCTACCTGATTTCTGTAGGATACGGTTGTTGCACTTATTTTCAGAGATTAAGGTGTTGTTGTTCATAAGAATTAGTTGTTGTTCCATTTCTTGATTATTTGCGTTATCATTTCCTTGGTGTGTAGAATAATCTGAAACTATAGTGGGCATTAAAATTTGTTGTCTAATCCCTAGATTGACGATCTATTCCTTGATTGTATTTAGTTACATCAGTTTACAGAGGGGTGAGTTATTATTACTGGACCCTTGATTGATAAATTGCTTAGTTTCTCGAATGCACGATATCAGCTTTAAAGTGCTTTACTGTAAGTAGATCTTGTTTTAAGAATCCATTTACTCTTGTATTTTGAGCATTATACCACTAGCATTACTCTGACAAATGACAGCCTCAAACTGAGACACACTTTGAAATAACAAAACGTTCCTAGTTTGACAAACTAATGTGAGGTAATTAGAGGTGAAAAAGACGCCTTTTACTACTCGACAATGGTATTCTAGCTGAGAATGATGTGAGCAATTGGAAAACAATTTCTCATGCGTAAAGGTTCAAAACATGGAAAAATTAAGGAAATAACTTGTCTGATAAAAAAAAAGAGAGAGAATAAGAAAATGGTATTATAGTAATAGTTGATGATAAGATATAACTTCAATAGCATAAGCAGAGCCTCTCCTACCAATAGGCGCCCATAGCTTTAGCAGGGTTTCCTTTCAACACATATGAGCCAGGATCCTCAATTTATAAATGGAGAGTTCCAGTGTTGTTCTACAGAATAGATCAGTCTGCTAGTGTGGTAACCAAATAACCACACTTGCATTCTCTGGGATGTAGCAAAAGTAATCAAGTCGGCTCGTGATGAGACCTCATGTTCCAAGGATAATTTGGATATCCAATGGATCATAACCCTAGTCTGGTGGCCATAATGAGAATGTCACTTTGTTACAGGCTTATGAAAATGGTAGCCTTGCTCTTAATGGGACCCCCTATCCTCCATCTGCAAACAAAATTTTGCTGTTATTACACATTTTTATGATAAATAAAGGGAGGCTCAGTACTCCTTAAGAGCAACGATGGTGGAAGAAGTTGAAGATGTTAATAGAAAAAAATAAACCCATAATCTCATTTATTACAGACACAGAAGATTATAACCAGGAAGGGTGGAACCAACATGGTATTAAGATGATCAATTAGTATCATGTACAACAGAAAATGATGCAATAAAGTAGTATATAAATAATTGTGCCCCTTTTGGAAAGAATCTATCATCGAGGAGTTGTCATGTTAAACATCATAACATGAATGATATTAACTCGCTTCAATAGAATCCATAATTCTTGTCCTCATACAAGTAGTGTGCTTCATGCCATGAAAGGGAATCAGTAAAATGTGGTTGAAATGAGCTAGGAATAATCCCACAAGAGGAAGGAGGTGCTATTCACAACACACAAAACTTCACAAGAAGCAAAAAGGTTGTTCCAAAGAGGGAACAGAAAAAACTAAAAAAGTTTTGTTTCTAAGACGAAACATGTTATGAAACCAGCTCAAGAAAAGATAGAAAAGATAGATCAACACCTTAGAATTCAGCCTCTTCGAGGGGGCAACCTCCTTTACATTACATAAATGAAGAATTCTTGGATGATTCAAATGAAAAACCTTCTTTCTATATATAAGAGTCTAAGGAGTCACAATATTAACCCAGCCGACCTAAACCAATAATAATATAAAGCCACAAAAATAACAATAGAGGGATTCTATGGGCACAATAATAACAATATGGGGACAATAGGGCACAACAAGATTAATAAGGGGTACAACTACAATAGTAATGGAGTAATCACTAGTATTATAGGGACCCAACATGACCCTCTCCTTCAAAAAAGTGTTGTTCTCAACACTTGAGTAGTTCTGGATGCTTCTGTATAAAATTCTCATATTCCCATGTGGAATATTCAGTAGATAAGTTCTTCCACTTGATAAGATACTCTGAAATTGATCGATTTCGTAGCTGTTGAGTTCTTGTTTCTATGACTGCTTCTGGTTCCAATATAATTTTTCCTTCGTTGTCAAGTTCTGGAAATATTGTTTGAACTGGGATCTTATCACCTATAACCTTCTTTAAACATGAAACATGGAAAACTGGGTGTAATCAAGAAGCTGATGGAAACTCTAATTTGTATGCCATAGTACCAATCTTTTGCAACACCTTGTACAGACCATAATACTTCGGTGATAATTTATTATCCTTCTTAGCTTGCTTGAGGGACATTTGCTTATATGTTTGTAGCCGTAGGAATACCCAATCACCTACATCTAAACTTCTTTCGCTATGATCTTGATCTGCCTGTTGTTTCATTCTATTATGTGCCAACACGAGGTTATCCTTTAAGAGTTGGAGGACTTGTTGTTGATGTTCGATGTGATGTTCCACTTCTTGAACCTTAGAATTTTCTCTTAAATATGATGTGATGGATGGTGGTTGATACCCATAAAGTGCCATAAATGGGGTCATTTTTGTTTATGTATGGAAGGAAGTGTTATACCACCATTCAGCCAGAGGCAACCATTTGACCCATTGTGTCTGTTTTTCAGATACAAAGTAACAGAGATATCCTTCCTAACATTTGTTTACTATCTCAGTTTGCCCATAAGATTGAGGATGATAAGATGAGCTATGAGCTAACTGAGTACCAAGACAAGAAAATAATTATTTGTCCAAAAATTTCCAGTGAAAATGGGATCTCTGTCACTTACAATAATCTTTGGATTTCCATGTAGCTTTTGAATTGTTTCCATAAATGCCGTAGAAACTGTATTGGCTTTAAATGATGTGATAATGCACAAAAATGTGCATACTTGGTAAGTCTGTCAACTACCACCATGATGACACTCTTTCCCTCAGACTTGGGTAAACC
>APFE030030341.1:86964-109115 GCA_000404065.3 Pinus taeda | reverse complement strand
AGGTAGCTAAACATGTGTTGAGATACCTCAGAGGCACCACTCAGTTTGATCTTTAGTACAAATGGATAGAGGGAGTGAAACTTCAAGGGTTCATAGATGCAACTTGGGAAAGGAGTCCATCTAACATGAACAACACATTAGGCGGAATATTTAGTATTGGGTCTGAAAATATTTCTTGGTGAAGTAGGAAGCAGAGATCAGTTGCACTCAATTCAGTAGAAGAAGAGTAAATGGCTTCTAGTTAAGAAACTCTTGAATATATCTAGATGAGGAAGATCCCTGTTAGGTTATTTGGTAACTAAATGGATCCTACAGTGATTTACTGTGACAATCAGAGTTGTATCAAACTCTCTGAGAATCCAATTTTTTAGGATTGGTCCAAGCATATCGACATTCAGTATCACCATCTACGAGATTGTGTGTAGAGGAGAATCATGTTACTGGAGTACATTCGTATAGAGCAACATGATGTAGAAATTTTGACAAAGGAATTGTCAAGATGAAAATTTGAGTTTCAAAAAGGTAGGGTTGGGGTAACAAATAGTCTCTTTCTTCTTGAGAGGGAGTGTTGAAAATGAAGCAAGAAAATCCTAATTTAATCTTGTCCTTCAATTAAATTTGGAATAAAATTGTAATTCCACATCTCATGACAACATGTATTAGTTAACTAAATTCATTTGACTTAGTTGGCTTAGTTAATTTGAGTCGACGTTCTAACTTGTGTCATGTAGAGTATCTCCTACATTATAGGAGCCCCGGTTGAGTTTATTTTGAGTTGTGATTAATTAATTCAATCTAACTGTGTTAAAGTTAGTTAAACTAATTCCAGTTGTTGGAGGAACTAGTGGGAGGTCTAGGAATGGGGTGTTACCTGTAATGACCAACCAGTGAACTAATAATTCACTCATAAATAACTCATGCATATCTGATTTGAGAGTTACCCAATTGATATTGGAGTTAAAGGATAGTGTACTATTAGTTGTATAATCATCTGAATTTTACATGTGGTGCATGGAGTCATAGGAAGGCTTATGATGGATTGTGAAATTCCTTTGAGGAATTTACCTAATTAATAGGGGAGTAATTCCTAAGGAATCAACACAAGGTAATAGGGACTTGGGAAAGCAGAACATTGGTTAAGTATTGGATTAGTCTTGTCTAATAAGTTGTGAGACAAGTAGAGATAGTGCAGAGGTTGCTCGGGCTTATGCAAAGCATTGTAATCTTTTCATATTTTCTGACTAATGCAATATACAGATAGAAAGGTTTTAAGTTGCGGTTTTCCCTAGGAAATCATTGTGTAAGGTGTTGATTGAATTATTTATCTTGTATGCTTCATGATTTCACGATTGTTTAATTGTTTTTGTTGATGAGTAGAGTAGATTCAAGTCTATTGTTTTAGCATATTACAATTAGCAGTTTGAATCTACAAAAAGTTTCTAAAAAAATTAATAGATTTATAAAAAGCAATGAAATTGAAAATAACATCATAAAAAATATAAAGAAAAAGACTACTTAAATGGTATGGAAACCAACGCAATACAATAAATCAACCCAAAAAAGGCCTAATTATTATTTGAACCAAACAATTTCATATATGTGATTGGTGAATTTTCGTTTAAAATTAAAAAATAACTATTATTTAGAATTATTTGATATTTACTATAAAAATTAAATATTTCATGTCATATAAAGCATATTTTTTAAATTTATTAAATTAATACAAAGTAAATAATAATTTTAACTATTATTCAGATGATATACAAGAATTGATGTAAATTCGAATTTTACTTAGAAAGAAACATGGCTACATCTTGAAAATCAGAGTGGTAATATAATACGGCATTGTTTTATCAAAAACTAAAATTAACATATATATATAAATTAATATATATATATATCGAAAAGTAAAAATGTCTTCCTATATCATAGAGCACATTTACGAATATCCAAATGAGATTGATGCAATCATTTTGTATTGTCTAAATTTTATCTTATTATTTTTAAAGAATGTTATTAAAAGATATTTCCTATATAAGTGACTTAGGAAACTGGAAATGAAGTAAAAAAGAAAAACATAAAAATAATAGAATAATAAGGTTAATAAGAGAAAAATCTAAATAACATTCTTCACTGAAATGGCTAACTAGGAATGGTCTCTATGATGTTTGGATACATACTTCTAAACAAGAATGGCCAAAATAGGAATGGTCTCTATATGTTTGCGATACATACTTATAAATAAGAATGGGAAGTGACATTTTTAAAAGGTGATGAATTATAAAAATATGCATCAAGAGTGAGGTTAAATACAGTAAATTTGTAAACACATAAAATAAAAGAGATACAAATATATGTGATTCACTCAATTTGGGCTACCTTCACAAAGAAATAGTTAGTCTTACAAATTATAGCCAATCTGCTATATCTTCCTCACAATTTCCTCTTTTTTTCTCACATGGAATGATACACAACCACAATACAGTTCCCTCATATAAATAGAATGTTTTCTTCCAAGCAAAAATCTTTAAATTAACATAACTTTTACTGTCATATCTTGCATCTCATGAATAGCTCAGACACTAGCGAGGCAAAGCCCCACACCTCCACCTAATGAACAACGAAGGCACTAGCGAAGCAAAACCCCACACCTTCATTAAAAAACTAAAATCCATCCATAACTAAAGAAAAACCTCTAAATCCAAAAAATAATCAAACTCCACTCCCAACCTAATGAAAAAAAGCTAAATAAAAAAACTCCAATGATTAGCAATTTCTACATTAAACTTAATGAAAAAGAGCTAGATAAAAAAACTCCAATGATTAGCAATTTCTACATTAAACATAAGGTTAGCATGCGATTTCTTTGTTGTAAAGTCCATGGTGGTATTATATGCCTTTTTTTGCCCGCTTATGTTAACAGTCAGTTTTATTCATTAAGAGTGTAGTCATAATTAATATTTTTGATTGTTTTTAATTTTTTCTCGTACGCTGAGAACGTTCAGGATCTCATGGAGCATGAATATGATTGGTTGGGCCAATTGCTTGAAAATGAACTTTTGATGTTTTTGGCATTTCTGAAGACAAAACTCTATTCGAACTGTACTTGATTATAGGTTCATAATGTGCTATGCTTTTGTGTATGTATTGCAGTTCAATTATCAGGATAAAATAATTCCACATCCTGTATCATAGTTGAGTAGTATTGCCAACTGGCGAGGGTGAAGATGAAAATGAAAGAAGATATCAAAAACCAATTTAGGCCTAACTTTATCCGGGCAGTATTCTAATTTGGCCACTATATCGTGGTCTAATTTTTTTTTCTTTCAAATCTGCAAATTTATAATTTTAAATATTTAATTTAAAATATATATATATATATAAAATTTTAAAATCATTTTTATATTAAAATATTATTTTAAATATTTAAATAACACATCACATCTTATTCAAAATATATATTTATTTTCTTTCTTTTCTTTTTCAAAAATCTGCTGAAGATTATAATTTTAAATTATTAATAAAAAAAACATCATTTGTATTAAAAATACAATTTAATAATACCATTACAATCTTCATATTATATATGATTAAGTTTTTTGTTGTATAAGGCACAAACTCAATAATATAAGAGATCATAGACTTTCTAAGCTTGCCTTAAATTCTAGCCAAAACCACCTAAGGCTCAAACAGGGTGGTATAAAGACATGAGGACCTGGTTAAACTATTAGGAGATCAATGAGAATGATGCATTGCAAAACATTAATAACATTAAAAATGTTGTTACTTCTAAGTTCAAAGAAAAAATGTGGTATGAGAAAGATTTAGCGCTAAAAAGAAAATTAAGTTATTATTAGAAGGTCATCAACCCCACCCTAGAAGATGAAAAGTATTTCTCTTTTTTAACTAGCTCAAAGAAGAAAATTAATATAACAAAGATTAGAACGAATTCTCATGAGCTCCATAGTGAAACAGGTCGTTGAGCAGTTCCTAAAACACTATGGATGGAAAGGATCTGCCATCTATGTGAGAATAGGAATATCAAGGATGAAAACCACTTCCTCTTAGAGTGCGCCGTGCCACTCTAGAAGATCAAAAGTATTTCTTTTTTTTAACTAGCTCAAAGAAGAAAATTAATATAACAAAGATTAGAACGAATTCTCATGAGCTCCATAGTGAAACAGGTCGTTGAGAAGTTCCTAAAACACTATGGATGGAAAGGATCTGCCATCTATGTGAGAATAGGAACATCAAGGATGAAAACCACTTCCTCTTAGAGTGCCTCACGTACAACCACATTAGATCTCAGGTTCATGATCTTTGTTGCAATACTGACCTTCTTAGCCTTTTACAATAGATCTCAGGTTCATGATCTTTGTCGCAATACTGACCTTCTTAGCCTTTTACAATGTCAAAATTATAGTAAGCTCAGAGGCTTCTCTCCAAGCTTTTCGAGCATAAAAATAAAATCTTAAATTAAACTAAATAATTTGTAACCACTATCATCATCATCATCAAAAAAATTAAAAATTCCTATTTTACTGAGCCATACCAACTACTCCTTTGAAATAATTTTTGTGTTAAAAATACTTTTTAAGATATCTATTTTTTCCTGATCTTTTATGTACTCAAACCCTTTTTAAAATATTTAATTTTTTCTTCTTTTAAATTATAATATTATCTATCTAATTACCAAATATTCAAAGAAATAGTGATCAAAATAAAGATACCCTATTTATATAAAATCAAAAGATTCATGTGCGTGCTTCACATCCGTCGTTATATCGGAGCCGGGATTGATTCGAAAGGAAATCATGTATAAGGATTTGCACAGTTTCATGTTCTCGATTAGAAGGAGAACGTGACATTAAGCTATACGAAGTGATAAGAGAGAGGACGTAACATTAAGCTAGACGAAGTGATAACAAGGAGAACGTATCATTACATCATACGAAGTCTCCCAAATTTATGTCGATTTTGGCATTTTGGAATATTGTAATATTTAATTTTTGACAATTCATTTCACCTATGCCTTTCCTACTCCGCAATGAATCAGCAATATTTTAGGAATTCGTTGGTTTAAACTAAAATAGTGACAAATAAATCAAACAATTTAACATAAGCATTTAAAATTTATACTATTTTTTATTAAAAATATGATTTAAAAAAAAATTGATTTTTAAATTTAAAATCAAATTAGATTATCTATGAGGTATATATAGTTAGTTATTTTTTCTTGTTATAATAAGTTGTATGAAAACATTTGTTTTAATTGTCTATCACGTTTTGCATATATAGTGACGAGAGTTTCATTAAAAAAATCTTCAATGTAAAATCACATATTCAATTCGCCACCTCAATCAGGATGTTATATTAGACATGATGAAAATATAATCCTACCAACATCTATATATATTATATATAACTAAACGTAACAATTATATTTTAATTAAATTAAATTAAATTAATACTATTTCAATTAAATATTTTTTTAAGAAAAAAATAATTTAACATCATTTCGATTATACCATATATTCTTTATATGGATTATCAATTAAAAAAATTAAATAATCATAAAAAATATTGATTTTCTTGCAAAAACTAACCTTTCTAATATATTATTTATTAAAATTAAAATTAAAATTTATATCATTAAAATTAAATTAATTAAACTCAAGTTTATTAAATATTTTAATAAAATATAAAAAAAATTAATAAATTATAAATATCCATGTTAATTAAAACGAATGTATTATTTTATCTACGGGTTTTGAATAAGAGCGTGATATGTGATTTGTTTAAAGCACTCTTAATGTGAAGCCACAAAATGTATATATATATATATATAATATATATAGATATATATATTATATATATATATATATATATAATTTTTAATTTTTTTCTTATAAAAAACTATCTTCCATTTATTGTTTTATGTTTTCAAAAAACTATTATTTTTAAATGGTATTTAGAAAATCTCACTTAGCCATGAACTAAATGTTTCCTTTAATCTATTCCATCAAATTTGAATTTTATATATAACTTAAATTTTTAAATAAATAAATAAAATATTCAAAATTATTTTGAAAAATTATTATTTAAATTCTAAATAATAAATTTACTTTATTTTTTTAAAAATGTTTTAAATATATTTATCTTTTTAATTATAAGTTCATTCAATAGGTAAAGATTACTTTTTTTTAACAGAAATGAGCATAGATTATATTAACTTGTGTATGGTCATAGCAAATACTAAAAAAATTTTACATTTTCTATTTTTCTTACTTGCCTTTATTTCTGATATTATGTGCTAATAACCTTGAAAGGCAACATATTACCTCAAAGTTCAATCAATTTTGGCTATAAAATTTTCAAAAAAAGACAATCTGCAACCATGCATACTTCATTTGAAATGATCCATTGCCTCCAACGGAAGCTTATTGAGATTTAACCATTGTCCTCCCAGGCTCCAATTCACATTGTTGTAACCACCTAGTCTTGTACTCAACATTTGAACTTCTCTTGCAATTGCAATTCCACTATGTGGATGAAGCACCCCTCTCTCGTCCTCCTATATGGATATCTTTTCTGTTATGGCTTGGACCCCGTCCATCTCTTGTAAATTGTCACCATATACTCCTTGAGCTTCAAATTCATCACGTTCAAATCGAGTTGAATTGGGTAACCTTGTCCTTCTTGTTGCAACTGGTATACGAAGTGTCATTGTTGGTGCCCACAACACCTTCATGGCCTCTCCACGTGGTGAATTTTCCACTTTCATTATTCATCAGTTTTAGTAAGATCTTCCCCCTCAAGGTCGATTCATCCAGATTGGCTAGTCAGTCCCAATGGTTCCCCCCGCCCACAAGTTCTGTGATGCCCAATTAACACTACCCAATCTTGTGTGATATACGCAAAGATGTTTGGCGGAGAAACATAGATCCCATCCAAATTAGTTTTGTGATCAGTGCCCTTACCTGGTTGCAGTGATGAAACCCACGAATTTGGACCCAAATATGTTTCAGTGGAGATTGAACCCGTTAAAATGTGCCCCACGTGAGCTCCTCGATCCTTCCAAGGATTTTTCTTCTGAGAGCAGCATAGATGATTGAATATCAAAATTGCAGGCACGTCTTCCCCAAATTACTTACGAGAGCTACCCTGCCAGAGCCTATTCTAGACACAGCTGTGAATTATCTAGCTGTCAATTGGAAATTGACCAAAGGACAAGAAATTCACATCCACCCACCATAGCCAATCGTTTCTTGATGCTTGTAAGTCCCAAGATTTGAACAAAGATCTAAGGCTATAAAGGTAAAATTCAATGACGAAGGAGGAGGCGCACCAGCTTGGGATTTGCAGCTAAACCATGAAACCTACCATATATGTCTCGACCAGTTCTGTCTTTCCAAATAGAATGTCGAATTCAATAGACACCCTGGACAATAGTGATGCTTCCACATTAGATTATGATCCTTTCCATTAACCCCACATGTTTCGAGCCTTACCTCAACATAACTCTTCATAATTATCGTACCTCCGAGTGCAATCAATGTTGAAAGTGGAAGTTCTATGCTAGAATTATATTGTGGTTTTCGAGTTGAACCCTATCCTTGTGGTGATTTTTGAATCATGTAAATTTCATGCAGCCAACGTACATTGGGTGACGCAACATTCCTCAACTCGTTTATCTATTTTTTAATTTCTATATATATATAGATATATCTTCAAGATTAAAGGTAATATTTTATATTCTATTATTTTGATTGAAGCTAGTCTTTGTCTCATTGAACACATTACTATGTTTAGGTATTTGATGTATAATAAGAAGTTGTACAACATAGAAGCTAAGGGATTCCCAAAAAATGTCACTAACTCTAGTCACAACCACCTTCGGCTCCAGTGAGGATGGCATAAGAATCTCAAGTCTTGCCTTGACCCATAGGAGATAAAAGAGGAGATCATCTTGGGGAGCAAGGATAATATTAAAAACTTCATTGGTTCCAAATTTAAGGACAATTTGTGGAGTGATAAGGAGTTAGAAGGGAAAATAAAGTTAACATACTATAAGGAGGTAATTAATGCCACGCTTGCTAACTAGAATTACCTTTTTGTCGTAACTGAGTGCTAAGAATAGAATGAATATCGCAAGGATTAGAACTAATTGTCTTGAACTCAAGAGTGAAACTGAATATTGGTATATTGCCAAGATACCTTATGAGATACTAAAAGAGTTGAAGATGAAATTCGCTTTAGCTTGGATTGTCTCGCCCTTACATCCATTCTCATTTCCAAAACATTTTCCCACTACTAACCTCCTTGACTTGTTAAGACAGCAAAACTATAGTGACCTCAAAACACTTCTTTCCCTCCTTTTCAATCACAAAAACAAAATATGAAATAATCTCAATTAATTGCTTCTTTCTTAAAGTCTGATAGACCATAACTACCTTAATGGACCTTAATCATCATCATCAACATCATATATATATATATATAACTAACTATTATTTTCTTTATTAAACTTATTCTTATTTTTTATTTCATTGCATGATTTTTTTAGATCTTCTTGTTAAAATCTAATTCATCATTATATTTTTTTAATGCAATATTTTTTTAAGTTTTATAGTTATAATAATAATAAACTTATTTTATTTAAAAGTTGTATATTTTTTCTTTAACGTAGACAAACCTATCATAATCTAAATAATCTCGATTAAATCATTTTTTTCTTAAGATTCGATGGACATTAATCATCATGATCATATATAATAGACTTATTTTTTCCTTTTAAAATTTATCATTATTTTTATTTTATTGCATGCTTTGTTTTAGATCTTTTTATTAGAATATATATATTTTTAATGCAATTTTTTTTTTAAGTTTTGTATTATAATAATAATAAACTTATTTTACATAAAAATTATATTTTTTGTTTTAACCATGGAAAAACCAATCATAATATAAATTTATTTAAAAAAAATAGAAACCAAATACTTTTAATTTTATTTACTTAAATTATTGAATTTTCATTACAAATAATTTAAAATTAATGAAAATAAATCATTATATAATTATAATTATTTTTTATATATTTATTTATTTATTTATATATATATATATATATATATATATATATATATATATATATATATATATGAAAATACAAAATAATGATATCAATAAAATATCAAGATCAATTATGTGCATATTATATTGAAAGTTGTCATAGTTCATGGCACTCATAAAGATTATTTCAATTTCAATATTTGGAAACCTGACATAAAACGGTTTAATTTAATGGTGAAAAGATTTTCTATCATTTCATAAGCTTTGATCCTTATGAGTGCCACTTACCTTGGAATCCTCGGGACACATTGAGTAGTGGTATAACATGTTGTTTCACACAAATAGATTATATTAATGTTATTGTGACATGTGCTGAGATAAGAGGATGAAATCTCACCTTCATGTCTTTTATATAAAAAAAAAATTGTCAAGGAATAGGTTGAGTGGTTGGGGCTATGGTGTTAATGCCATCAACCTTAGTTTAAATCCCTTAATTAATATTCACATGTACGTGTAGGATATGCATTAATTCAAATTCATGTCAAGAGGGTGAGAATCTACCTAGTTACCAATCTCTAAATTAAAAAAATAATACATTTCATGGAGAAAATAAACTTATAAAGTTGGTTATGAATTTTACAGGAAATTGCAACTGAGGTATTCCCCCTTCCTCTACATGCTTTTATAAGCTCTCATATGTAATAATTTCCTCCCTTGATTGTTATAAAAAGATGGGGGTAACACTAATTTTAGATCCCAATTACAATGGACTTTTGTAGTCCCTCTATTTGGCCTCCTGCAACCTACAATACTATAGTGCTTCAAGGCCTTTCTCACAAGAGTTCACATGGATCCTAACCAAAAGAGTGGTGGTGCATGTTTTCCAACTTACGCATAGTCAACAACATATCTACAAACTTGGCTTCTCTAATATGTTATTGATTAGATGGAGGCTATGATGATAAAGCACATTAAATATTTGTGCACTTCAAACCACTATTTTCATTCACTTATGTGTGATTATCAATGCATTTTCTAGCATATTTAAAAAATATCATGTGGATGTTTGGATCGAGATAGTTTCATCATATTCCCATACTCAGACAAACCTAAATTTTTATGTTCCCAATCATCAAAATAGAATAATAAATGAATGTGCATTCAATATAAACCAAATTTCAGCATCGAGTACAACTCCAAAATAGAAAATAGATATGTTATACAATAACTCGTTAAAGAATAGGAGAACCTCCTCCAAATACCTCAAAAAGATTCATACATCTAAATTACTTGTTCATATGTTCATGCCAATAATGACTATATTAGCCTCTCTATACACTTATTCTCACCCTGAGGTCATTTATTAGGAAAGTATCTATCGCATCTATATTAACCACATTATATATGCATCCCCATATATTTGCCCCCCTTAGTGTTATAACATACATGAACTAGTGAAGATCACTTTGGTAGGCTTTCCTTTAGAAAGGCTTGATGCTCATTGGTAGGAGAAATTTAGATATGAGAGAAAGTTAAATATGAGGGGAATTCTATTTCTTTCATCAAAATAAATAATAATGCAACCACACCCACCAACTTTATATATTACTATCTAGAATACTTGTGTTCTCTTGAAGAGGAATTTTATCCACTTGATTACAATGAAGTTCTTTATGAGCATTGGTTACAAGCCAAATATTTATCAAGCTAATTAGTGCAATAGTATATTCATCATTTTTCTGAACTTCAATTCTATCTTTACATCTCATATCAAAAGTATGTGCTTTTTATAATTGTAATGTAGATTGTGTCATTGAATCTAATTTGCGCTATAATCGTTAGTATTCCAAAAGAATCTATGGATAAATATTAACTTATCACCTTTCTAACATCACGAAATGGCTATGGTTAGTACTTTCACTTTTTCCCATCTATTTCAATGAGCCTTGGAAGCTTAAACATAGATTGGAAAGAAATATTCATTTCTCAATAGATCCACTCATTTTTCCAAGAGTCTTCCCAACTCAAAATCCTCCACAAAACCATGTGATATTCACCTTACTTTGTAATATAGTATTGCATCTTCCATAATAATGCAATTCATTATAATAATGAGTTACGCATGTTGTGATGTTAAATGCCTATGAAAACATTATTTTAAATATAATTTACTTTATCTCCTCCCCTACACATTACATTTATGGCACATTTCAATAAATCCACAAAACTATATCCCCAATTGAGTGCTCATGTAACATCATTATTTCCTCACAAACCATCAGTTTTTGTTTACCCATAATTGTTAAATCAAGGATCACTTAAATTTCCACATTCTAAAACAATGCATATAAAACAATTCCATTTTTTTCCTTCCTTCCTTTCTTTTTCCTCTTCCAAAGTATTTGGTTCCTCACTATGTTTGTTTAACTTGAGAAATTCATATGAATTTGTTGGTTACACATTCAACTGCTCTTTATCCAAAATTTTGACAATTATAGCATTCAACATCATCAAATAAGGGAGAAAAATGGTTGTTTCCCCTGAAAGTATTCTTATAGGAATTTCCAAATACATTGTCACTATTTAACTGATAAGATTCAGTTCTTCCATTTCTTATCAAATTTCTTCCAAAATATGCTCTACAATCTACAACTTTATGTCTAAAATTTGTACAATAAAATCAATAGCCATTGAAAATATTATGTTACCTGAGAGCAAATATCCTTTACGGGTGTGCTATTCTAATTCTTGGATCACTTTCTCTTGGATATAAATGATGTATTTTCTAGTTTCTCACTCATTCTTTGTGGTTGATTGAACTATTATTGTCAAATTTTAATTATTGTTGTTGAGATGAAGAATTTTCCTCTACCTTTCTTTGCTATCATTGATCAATCATATTATCTATATATGTGGTTGTTTGAGTGCATGTAGTAAGCTTTCCCTTTCTTTTGATGATTTCCTTTGGTCGCATTGTTAGTTGATCCTTGGATTCCTTCATCATAGCTAATTTCATCATTATCTTCACTTTTCTTGACACTTGATTCCCCATTATATCCTAGACAAGTTCTGATTAGAGGGGATGTATGATTGCTCATAATCTCATATTTTTTGTTTGGTTGTATTGTTGGTTGATCCTTTTACTATTTCATCATAGTTGATTTAACAATTATTTCAATTTTATTAACACTCAATTCTCTTTATATCCTAGACATTTTTTATGAGAGGGACGTCTGACTACTCGAATCACATCTAACTTATTGGATCCTTTAATAAGTTTTAAGTTATGTTTTATATATTTTTTTATTTTCTCTAATTTCTTTCTAAGAGAAACTATTTATTCTTATTTTTCAGACCCCTCACTTTTCTCTTTTAGCTAATGTAATAGTGTATCTTTAATTTTCTTAATTTCTTCCAATGCAAATTTCAAAAGAAGAAGTATTGAATCTTCATATTTATCCTTTTCCTCTTCAAAATTTTCCAATATCTCCTTCTGCTTCTTATTATTTTTCCCAAGCCTCTGAATCTCTAATAAGGCACTGATTAACTCACCTTCCAAGTATACCATCCTCTTTTTTATCATTCTCATTTTGTCCCTCATATAGATTTTCTAAAGCCAGGAGGATAAAATCCTTCATTATTTCTTTCGTTCTTTCTTTCTCTGACAATTTTTCATCTTCATCTTCTTAGGAATTGTTGTTTTCTTGAGTATAGAAGCTCTTATTTTTTAACTTTTTTCCCTTCTTCACTTTGTTATATTTATTCTTTTATTTGTTATTAGTTTCATTCTTTTTTTTCTTGTATGGACATTTAGATCCATAATGACTTACTTCTCCACAATTAAAGATTTTGAACGGTAAATTACCTTTGTACTTTCCATATTCTCTCTTTAATATTATAACAAATTTTGTTTCTTCTTCATCTAATCCATAGCTCTAGTCTTTTTGTTCTTCTTTACTCTTGTTGTCATCTTTGGAAGAAACCTCACTTGATGTAGATTTTCCTTTTGAGGTTTTTATTTCTAAGGCTATTAATGTTCCATGCAATTAGTCCAATGTCAATGTGTTGATATCTTTCATCTCCTTCATAGTTGATACTTTAGCATCAAATCAAACTAGAAGAGATATCAACAGCTTTTGAATTATGAAGGAGTCATCCATGCATTCATCAAGTCCATATATGGCATTAACTATCTTGTCCACTTGAAGAAAGAATTTGGTTATATCCTTAATTTGGATTTAGGCAAATCCACTAAGGATTCTTTCATCTCTTTAGCATTATTAGTGAACTCAAGCTTCTCACCTTTACTAACTAATGCATCTAGAATTTTATGTCCTTGATGTACGGGTTAAGGTTCATCTGTGAGTGCATGTTGTGCCCACTATCGTTATTGTTCCTATTGTAACTCATTCATATGTCTATGTAGCTTGACGTTCTTCCTGAGTTGTTGCTTCAGCACATGCAAATCCTTCTTTGTTTCATCTTCTTCCTTTGCACGATCTTCATGCCGCATCATCACTTCATAGCCGGAGCCTTCAAAGGTTCTTTCATCACTAATGGACCTGCTTGAGCTTGCAACCTTGTTCTACCTCAATGTTGTCCACAACCTTCCTCTTGCATTCACTACATTCGCTGTGTTCGGTGCATTCAATATGCTGCCTTTAGTTGTTGTTCATGATGTTGCTCACTATGGTGTTGTTTCTTGATGTCCTTGTCTACCAACAACTTGATGTCTTCGTGAGTAGGCAAGCTCTAAACGGTGTCCTCGTCTCTGCTCTCTTGAAAACCATTGTACCTATACTACTAAGAGGTCGATGAACACCTTTAATACCTGGTGACATGGAAGCATACATAGCAAGCAATCTGTCAGTCCAAAACCAAAATTAACATGAAAACTGACTTGCAACATACCTGGGTGAATGATTATGAAGGTTGGGTAATTTCAGTTACGAGGTCCGGGGACCAGTTGCCAAAACTATTCAAGGCACAATCTGGGTTGTTGGGAGACTGGCTGACTGTTGGAACTATGCAATGCATAGTCCAGTCTGACTGTTGACTATTGGGATTGCACAATGCGCAATTGTAGCTGGGAATGACTACTAGCCTAGGAATAGATTTGCACCATTTCTTGGGCCAAGCAGCCACTGTCCTCTAGAAATCCACAAAACAGCCCTAGAGGCCAGTGCTGGGTAGGAATGCGCAAATATGGAGAGGAAGGTGAGCCTTCCTTTCCCACATTATGCAATGCAACCATGGTGAAGGAAGAGCTGAGGCCAAGGTTGGCCCAACTCACCGACGAGTGACTGAAAGTAAGTAAGTCAGTGAATGCATGGTGACACTAAGTGGTGGTAGAAGTGATTGACAGTGCATGCAAAACATGAATGAATGATTCAACAAACAAATCAATATGCATGTGGGTGAGGCAGTTCACCGGTTGGGCAAACGCCCATGCAAAATAGTTTCATGCATGTGACAGTAGTGAGATAGCAACGAAAACTGAAATAGAGCTAGGACAAACTAATGTATATGTAAATGACAGCAAGCATTCATAGAAATCAAGAAAATAGTACTCCTATAAGAGAAAACACAAAAAGCGACAGAAATGAAACACAAGGCATGGGAAGTGGGCTTACGCTAAAAGAGCTGAGATGAATGTGCTGAGTGCTCCTAGATGTGATGTGGGATGTTAGAGCTGGAAGGTTGATGTGAAGAATGAGCTCTGTAGCATCCAATCGATGAGTTTTGATAACATCGAGGTTGTGACGTGCATGCCACGAATATTATGCTCTTAACCTGCAAATGATACCAAAAATACAGAATATGCAAAGAAAAGATACCCAGGACACAGAATAGCAATGATTTTATTATTCAGAGAGTAATGTTCACTTCCCTCTTCGAGGGGGCAACCTCCAATAGAGCAGAGCTCGATTACAAAATAAGACACGATGCTCCTTGCAGGGAGTCTCTATCCTTTATATAGGACTCATACATGCAATGCCACGGGCCAATACCGTGGTATTAATAATACCATCTATATAATACTATGGCCCATTTGCAACTAACCGTGGTTCCGTTATTAATTGCGGATTAACCACTTACAATTGTTAATATGGGCTTTATTGACTCTTGACTATGACGTGATCCCATTACATAAATAAGGGGGTTAGGGTGGGACCCTAACAATGAATCTAGGGGAAGAGACACTATGTGAGAGGTTTTGAAATTGCTCCTTGCATGTAGCCTCCAACTGCTAAACATAGATCCATGAAATAAGGGATTCCTTTGCATGCTACCTTGGAAGAAGCAGCCCATGCATGCAAGTTTTTTTTGCTCAGTCCTGAAGGGAACCGGTCAACTCAGTTGCACGTGCAAGAGACTACTTGACTCCTCGAGAATAATGCACATTTCTGGTTGGGAGTTGGGCTAACTGCATAGGAGATTTGTGCAATTTCTAGGTAGAGAAACTGAATGCTACCCAGATTTGTGCAAATCCTAGGTTGAATAGCCTGCTGCGAGGAAAATTTGCACAAATACTGTTGGGAGGGTTAGCTGGTAGGATTGCACAATCTTGGAGCCCAACAGGTTGTCAGAGAGGATTGCACAATTCCCGGAGGGAAGGTTAGTTTCCCTCTAGAAATGCACAATTTTCAAGGGGAAGCTTCTCAGCCTACAGCTGGGCCAAGTACAAGGGAGCATCCTGTGAAGGGAATGGATCAACTATGATCGATAGGTTGCCTTTATGCAAGGAAAACACTGAAGCTTGAGTACTTGACGTAGCAAGACAAAGTGTTGCGTAAGGTTGGTAGGGAGGCTCCAAAACTAGCTAAGGCAAAATTTTGGAGGGTGGTTGTTACCGCTACAACCCTTGGAAACACACTGGTAGAACTCTAGCTCTCTGAATGGACCTTGTTCATGAAAAGCAAGTCTAAAACCTCTGGAAGTATTGTTCAGTTTCCAGCTCATCTTGCTTCCACAATAACTTGATTGTAATATTTAGCATCTACCAAACCTTTGGTCGATTGACACACATTCCAAGCCAAGGCAACACATTTGTTTTGATTGGGGTTGAGGGGTATATAGGTGCATAAGCAGTATAGTCGTCTGAGTCTTAGTTTCATCTCTGGTGTTGCTCCACTGCTAGTAGGCCTTGATAGGACCTCGGTGGAGTCACATAGGAACAAAAGCATGGTTTCGCTACTAGGGAGCTTGGTCAGTACCCCGACGGATTTACTTGCATCACCTCCCTATGCAAGAAGCCTTTCTCTTCTTTCGCCTTATTCTTTTTTCAGTTTGAATTTTTGACTTTTCATTGTTTTCATTTTCATTGTGCATAGCACTTATTCATTTCAAAGGTGGAAGAGGGATCCCAACTTATTGAGAGTAGAAGAGGTTGTTCCAGTAGGGAAGTAGTTTATTGTATCTCTGACATGCCTATTAATGTTTTCCCCTTACCTTACTCTACTTGACTGAGCTGACAAGGGTTAACCCAAAAACAATCGACTAGAGAAGGTGACACTAGTTAGTGCGCAAGCGTTGTGTTTGCACCAAGGTTCACTTTAAACAATACATATTTTCCTTCGACGTATCATGGACTAAAAGCAACAAGCTCACAATACAGATGCAAGATGATAGATAAACAAGTAGTGGTAGTTGTACAAGCCCTCTTTTACTTTACCCGGCTCGCTTTAAGAGTCATACATGGTTTCATGCAACATTAACCAAGTAGTGATAGTTGTACAAGCCCTGTTTTACTTTATCCGGCTTGCCTCATGAGTCATATATGGTTTCATGCAAGACTAACCTACAAATGAAACAAACGAACTAACAAACATCAAAGAAAAGAAAAAACAGAAGAAAAAGTGAAAACAAAGCAAGTAGGAAAACAAGCAAGCGAACAAACAAATGAACAAATCATATAAGTAAACAAGCATGCAAGCAAACAACTGAAATCAAACACTACCCGTACTCCTACACTAATAGTGCATGGGTCTGATCATGTGAAGTGATACCTCCAATGCAGCCACCAGCGCATTGGTAGACCCATGTTGGTGAAGGCTTAGTGCGCAAGAAACCTAGTGGTGTGAACCAGAAACAAGAAAGATATTACAATGAAGACAACCACACTTCATGTTTCAAAGTGTCCATAGGACATAAGTGAGTGCATGTGCATGATAGGCAGTCTGTGGACTTATCATGGTGCTGTGTGACACTACGTGCAACTTTGAAGCATAAGCAGAGTATTGACTGGGAGATGCAAGCAAACAAAAGAAGCAAAGATAACTTACGTCGTGGACAAGTGTGTTTGATAAATTTAGTGTGTCCTAAATTGCTACATTAATTATCAATCTGGGAGTCGTAAACTGATGAAGTGTGGCACACTATACGTGCAAGACAACGTTTTTCTTACTTTTTATTGTTTTCAATTTTATTTTGTTTTTGGCGGTTTTGATCTTTGTTTGTCTACTAATGTGAATGGAATTCCTATTCCTAAGTTTAAGAATACTTTAGAATGCAAGTGTGGATATAGATTTTAAGGGAATTATGTCCTTTATGATAACTTCCGGAGCTTAACACTTCAGAGGATCTCAAAACATACTAATGATGAAATTAATACTTGAACAAGAATGTAAATGTGCAGCTATTCAAATCAAACAAATGATGAACTACTGATCATGAAATCACTATCTCTGCTACTCATCTGGATACAAAAATAAAAGAAGTTATTACACTCAAACAAATCAAAAACTGCAAACTAATAAAATTAAAACCAATTCACTTCACTTATAGTCCGATAGCTTGCCAAGTAGCTTTTTAGGGTTAAGCCATGGCTCTGGAGATAATGTCAATAATATGAGGAATTGATATCTAAGTTACCTACTTGCAAATGGAAATAAAATCAAGTCACTTCACTTATATTTTGACAGCTCGCCAAGTAGCTTTTCGGGGTTAAGCCATGGCTCTGGAGATAACGTCAATAACATGAAGAACTTGATATCTAATTGCAAAAATAAAAGTAAAATCAGATCACTCCACTCATAATCCGATAGATCGCCAAGTAGCTTTTGAAGGTTAAGCCATGGCTCTAGAGATAATGTCAAATGTCATGAAGAACCTGATATCTAATTGCAGAAATGAAAGTAAAATCAAATCACCTCACTCATAATCCGATAGCTCGCCAAGCAGCTTTTCGGGGTTAAGCCATGGCTCTGGAGATAACGCTAAATGACATGAAGAATTTTATGTCTAAATTAACTAACAACAGCAAATGAAAAAGACTAAAATCAAAGCAGAACTGAAATTGAAAAGCTAAAAAAAACAAAGTCGGCAGAGAGGCCAATCTCATATCACTATTTATTGCAAAAATTGTATGAAAATGCTCGAGCCTAGCCTATCCTGAAACACATTGATCAGTGTTAGCAAAAATATACAATTCTTAGAAAATCATGTACAGGAATGAAACATTAACACCATAACTGAATTATGAAATATACACAAGTGAACAAACTATGAAATATCTACAATGGAAATAAGAAAATAGCACATAAAAACTTTACAGAAATAAAGAAACAAAACCTTAGCCAGCAGGGGCCCTTTGCACGGCCTTGGTTAACACGCTATCAGTCTGAAATTATGCTCACATAGTCATATAAAACAAAGTCTTGTTATATTGCAAAACAAAGGAAGGATCCTCTCATTACAATAGCAGGAGAAATGTCATGGCAACAGTACATAAACTAACAGGAAGACTACGTAAAAAACTAGCTACATGTGTTTGCAAAACGCGTTATTTATAAAGGAAATTACATAACTGTTTTCCCTATGAAACATCTTCGGCAGACGACACGTAAAAAGACAGCACCCGTGAGCTTGGCGTATGGGTTTCCATGATCATTCAATATACCAAAAGGTGGATGTTGGATTTGCGTTGTGGAGGCAGTCTACAGCTCTCAAAATGAATCCATGGATCTAGGAACGGTCTCAAAACCTTCACGTGTTGAAAATAGAGACCTGTTTGCCATAGAACTCCTCGTTTGACCATCGTTTGGCCAAGGCTTTCCATTACAAATTTGGCTGAACCAATAGGACCTGGTCCATGTCCAGATCATTCTTGAACTACCCACGTGCCTTTTTTTGCTTGCTAACACCTGTAACCTAGAGATCAACAAAAACAACTGCAGAATCTCGAGTCAGCTGTGGAAAGTGGCTACATTCCGCAGTTGATGAGAAAAATCTAAGTCAAATAGAAAACACAAAAATATAGTTAGAAAACCACTTAAATGCACTCTCAGAATCAATATGTAATGATCTTTGATAGCTTATGAGGCACTGGTGAGGAGAAAAAGGTCTAGGAAAGTGTATAGAAGAGATGTAGTTTCAGGGCTCAACATACCCTCATGCAACCAAAACTGTGACCATCCTCCCTTCAGTTCATGTGTTCTAAGACCTCTGCTAATGCATCTAGACTTCTTTTCTTATTTCTTGGTACCACTGTCATCCTAGGCTTTCTCATTAGGCACCTAAATTTGAGGTTGATAAGAGCTCTGCTCAACCTCCTCCTCTTTTTCTTCAATTTCCTACTTTTCTTCTGCCACAGCCCAAGATGCAACATGGTGTTGTCTTGAATGATTTTATCCAACCTACTCTATTCTTTCAATGTTTCATTTTCTCTTTTGATGTGTCTATTCAGGACTTCCAATTCAAAAACTTCCTGTTTTAGTGATTGGATTAAAGCTTCCTGGGCTGTATTAGGCTGGGTAGATGAAGTTCCTTGATTTGTTGCAGTCTTCTCCATAATCATACATTTCTTGCTGGGTTGGACCTATCTCAAGTGTAGCCTTTCTTGGGCTGACCCTAGAATCTGGCTAAGAAGGACTGATCTCGAAATCTGGTTGAGAAATATGAGTATGTTGTGGGCTACAGCCAGGAGGGATTGCTGGAGACTATTATGGTGTTTCCCCTCCTAAGTCAATGAAGTGGGCCCCTTTAGTTTGTACTTTCTTTAGTTTTCCTTTAAGTCTGGAGCTCCTCCTTAGATTCTTTGAGCTAGTGTCTCCTTTCTCCACACTCTGTTTTTCTTTCCCTTTTCTCTTTGTTGTGGCTGATTGTGCCTTAAGGTAGATTAGTCTTTCAAAAAGTATTTTATCCTCTTCTGAGGAAGGTTCTGGGGTTTGATAGGCAGCTTCAATATTTCTTTTCTCCTTTAGTCTCCCTTTCTTCCTAACCTCAGTTCTTTCTTTCCTACTTTCAGACAGCTTCTCTTCCTTACTAGTGTCTTTAGCTATGTTAGTAGGAGTGTTCTGAATGTTCACACTTGTTTTCCTTCTCCTACTTTTCTTTGCTGAGCTACTTTCAGGTGTTTCAGGTGGGTCCTGAAAGAAGTTTCTAATCAAAAATTGTTCCCAAGTGTCCTTTCTTTCCTTCAACTATTTTTTAATCAAAATTTTAACAAGGCCGTGATGGTAAAGGTGGGGCTCTACGTCATCCAGATTCTTTTGTATAGTTATGGACATATTTTTCAGGCTATTCAATAGAAAATAAGGCAAATTAATGGTTTGATTTTCTAAAAAATTCATTAGCAGCTGGGTGTGGTACATGTACATGGACCCAAAATATCCTTCACATGTAATAAACTTCTGGATTATCAATAATAAATTAGTCCACTTTTCCTCTAGAGAAGAAACAGGGATTCCACATTTGAAGACGGTTATATCCATACCTGGATTACGCAAAATAATCCTCCAGGCCCTCTCATCAAAGTCTTTGTTTTTGAACCATTATTCCCCCTCTTGTGGGAGTTCTATTGCTACTGCAATCGATGCCTTCGTGACTGAGAATTTAAGATCTCCAACCTCAACTTCCATGCCATTAAAAGACCTTGTGAATGTCTTCGTGACTTCTTTATTGTGACCTCAAATTTCTGGATGAACTACAGCCATCGTGCCTTCCTTAATATACTTTTCAATTGCGGATAACCCTCCATGAATTTAGGCCCGTCTAGCTCTGTTCTTACCAGAAGGCCCATTCCTTCCTCCTTCCTTAAAAATACCTCTGTGAATGATGGACTGTGAGTAATGGATTGACGGAGGTGAAACGGTTGTGTTAGCGAGAGATGGAGAAGGGTTGTGGAGAAAAATCAGTAGTTGTCAACGGAAGAACAAAGAATAGGTAATGAAAATAAGTTTACAGAGCGGAGGCTTATGTAAACAAGCCAGTAATAACAAACGCAACTTCAATGGGATAATATGGAAATAGGGTGAGCCTGGCAGAACTTTGAATTAGAAGGCTACAGAATAGACGTTAGCATGCTCAGAAATGACTGCAGATTTGTGTGGCAGGAAAGAGCCGTCGACAAATAGATTATGTCCTCATAATTACCTGGTTCAACTGGTGGAATGCCAATGTACAATTAAACATGACTTAAATTTGGAGGTGGATCATGAGGCCGTTAAAAATTAATGCAAATTTCATGGTGGAATTATGCAAAGGTCATGGAGAAGTTATGAAAGCTATCAAGGCGAATCATTACACATAATGGAGCCGGTGGTTTCACAACTATATAGAATGTGCTTTAAAATGCTATTTGAAATGAATTTTTCTCATACCTTAGAATCTTACCACTTCCGTCCACTGACCTTTGATTGGCTACTTCCTGTTGGCGCTTTAGGTGCTTTATATCTTCAAAATATTTTCCTTTGTCATACCTGCATTTGATTTTCATCATTGTTTGGCTAACATCTGACTATCAGTGCTGAATAACAGAGTGTTAGCTGGAGAATCAACAATCAGCTGCGGAATTAGTTTTTAGCTGTGGAAACTGACATAGTGGACATATGACTGAATGGAGATGAATGGAAATGAATGATGAATGAGTGAATGATATATGAAAACTAGTCATGAAAGGGTTTTTATTGGTGGAATGTGATGATAAGATGGAATGAAATGAAGTGAAGTGAAGTGAAATGAAGTGAAGTGAAGTGAAATGAAGTGAAGTGACATGAAACCATGAATGAAATGAGAGGGATTTTTTTTTTTGGAAAATATAGGGCATCAGAAGTTTCTGATTTTCGCCCTGTATTTTT
>APFE030030341.1:55128-78211 GCA_000404065.3 Pinus taeda | reverse complement strand
TGCATCATCTTGAATACCTCATCCTTATGATTGGTGGGCATACAATAATCCAGGTATCTATCCAAAAATGTTTGTTTCATATCATTCCAAGTCCTAATAGAATGAATGACTAATCCCATGAACCATTTCAAAGCAGCTCCTTCCAATGTTGAATGAAACAGTTTTAGTTTTCGAGAGTATTCCATATAGTCATAGGTTCGGCACAAGACTTCAAACTCAAATAGAAATGTTTCAGGATCCTCACTTTGCAACCCATAAAAGTTTGGGAGGATAGATGGTGAAATGTTTTTCATTGTTGTATGAGTTTCCTCTTCGGCTATAGGGAATCCAAATGAGTTGTCTCCTTCCCTATTTCCCCCATTATTACCTCTACCTCCTCCATTGTTACCTCCATTATTTCCTCTTCGTCTACCTCTACCCCCTCCTCCAAATCCATATACTACTTCCTCTGTCATGATAGTTTCCCCAGAGTCTTCTGGTTCTTCTATTAATGGTGGACGAGAGAGAGCTTCTCCCTTTCCCTCTTCTTCAGGTGATTCTACTTCTTTGATTACAATATGTTCCCCTATAGAAGTGAAGAAAGGTTCTTCTCCTAGATCAAATTTAGTAGATAGTGTGGAAGAATCTTATAATTCGGCTGCTGCTCCTTGAATTCCGGGAATCCTAAGGCTGGGAGTATGAGTCGGGGATGGAGGTGTGTCTTGTCTATGCCTTGAAGTAGCTAGAGCTGCCAAAATCAAACTTTTGGCCCTAGCTATAAACCTTCCCTTAGAATCTCTTGCTCTATGCATGTCATTTTTTATTTTTTATTTTTAATTCGGGCTAATAATTCTCTTTCTGATCTTCTAGGTCACACTAGGTGCAAGAAGAGAGCATAATCAAGAAATTATTGAACTAATAACTCTCTTTTCTGATCCTCCAGATCACAGTAAGTGCGAGAGGAGAGCATACTTCAAGAAGTTATCAATTTTTCCCTTCCTTTTTTTTTTGTAAGAGATCGGCTACCTAGTTACACTTCCCCAGCAATGGTGCCAAAATTCTTGGTTAATTTATTGTGTCCTAAATTGCTACATTGATTATCAATCTGGGAGTCATAAACTGATGAAGTGTGGCGCACTATATGTGCAAGACAACCTCTTTCTTACTTTTTATTGTTTTCAATTTTATTTTGTTTTTGGGGGTTTTTATCTTTGTTTGTCTCCTAATGTGAATGGAATTCCTATTCCTAAGTTTTAAGAATACTTTAGAAGGCAAGTATGGATAGAGATTTTAAGGAAATTATGTCCTTTATGATAACTTCCAGAGCTTAGCACTTCAGAGGATCTCAAAACATACTAATGATGAAATTAATACTTGAACAAGAATGTAAATGTGCAGCTATTCAAATCAAACAAATGATGAACTACTAATCATGAAATCACTATCTCTGTTGCTCATCTAGATACAGGTATAAAAGTTAAGCTATTACACTCAAACAAATCAAAAACTGCAAACTAATAAAAGTAAAACCAATTCACTTCACTTATAGTCCGATAGCTTGCCAAGTAGCTTTTCGGGGTTAAGCCATGGATCTGGAGATAACGTCAATAATATGAGGAATTGATATCTAAATTACCCACTTGCAAATGGAAATAAAATCAAGTCACTTCACTTATAGTCTGATAGCTCGCCAAGTAGCTTTTCGGGATTAAGCCATGGCTCTGCAGATAACGTCAATAACATGAAGAACCTGATATCTAATTGCAAAAATAAAAGTAAAATCAAATCACTTCACTCATAATCTGATAGCTCGCCAAGTAGCTTTTTGGGGTTAAGCCATGGCTCTAGAGATAATGTCAAATGTCATGAAGAACCTCATATCTAATTGCAGAAATGAAAGTAAAATCAAATCACCTCACTCATAATTTGATAGCTCGCCAAGTAGCGTTTTGGGGTTAAGCCATGGCTATAGAGATAACATTAAATGGAATGAAGAATTTGATGTCTAAACTAAATAACAACAACAAATGAAAAAGACTGAAATCAAAGCAGAACTGAAATTGAAAAGCTAAAAAAAACAAAGTCAACAGAGAGGCAAATCTCATGTCACTATTTATTGCAAAAATTGTATGAAAATGCTCGAGCCTAGCCTATCCTGAAACACACTGATCAATGTTAGCAAAAATATACAATGCTTGGAAAATCATGTACAGGAATGAAACATTAACACCATCACTGAATTATGAAATATACACAAGTGAACAAACTATGAAATATCTATAATGGAAGTAAGAAAACAACACATAAAAACTTTACAGAAATAAAGAAACAAAACCGTAGCTAGCAGGGGCCCTCTGTACGACCTTGGTTAACACGCTGTAAGTTCGAAATTATGCTCACACAGTCATATAAAATAGAGTCTTGTTATATTGCAAAACAGAGGAAGGATCCTCTCGTTGCAACAACAAGAGCAATGTCACAGCAACAATACATAAACTAATAGCAAGACTACGTAAAAAACTAGCTACGTGTGTTTGCAAACGTGTTATTTGTAAAGGAAATTACATAACTGTTTTCCCTATGAAACATCTTCAAAAGACGACACGTAAAAAGACAGCACCCGTGAGCTTAGCATATGGGTTGGCATGATCATTCAATCTACCAGAAGGTGGATGTTGGATTTGCGTTGTGGAGGCAGTCAACAGCTATCAAAATGAATCCATGGATCTAGGAATGGTCTCAGACCCTTCACGTGTTGAAAACAGAGACCTGTTTTCCGTAGAACTCCTCGTTTGACCATCGTTTGACCAAGGCTTTCCATTACGAATTTGGCTGAACCAATAGGACCTGGTCCATGTCCAGATCATTCCTGAACTACCCATGTGCCTCGTTTTGCTTGCTGACACCTGTAACTTAGAGATCAACAAAAACAGCTACGGAATCTCAAGTCAGCTGTGGAAAGTGGCTAGATTCTGTAGTTGATGAGCAAAATCTAAGTCAAATAGAAAACACAAAAGTATAGTTAGAAAACCACTTAAATGCACTCTCAGAATCAATATGTAATGATCTTTGATAGCTTACGAGGCACTGGTGAGGGGAAAAAGGTCTAGGAAAATGTATAGAAGAGATGTAGTTTCAGGGCTCAACAAAGTGCTTGCAATGTAAGACTCCTCCAATGCATGAGAAATTTGATCGTGCAGTTTGAGTGGAGGAAGTGTCATCTATGAGTGAGAAGGATCTTTAATTCATACAGATGAGTGATGAGGAGCCTTGGGTGTTTGAACAATTTCCTGATCAGAAGCGAAACCAACCTCACGACAGCGAGGGCCTGACATAACCATCAACTCAGGCTACAGTGCCTCGACGATCTATGGGGTTTCGACTTCGTTGACAGATAGATCTCCGTAGACTAGTGGCTTACACAGATTAACAACGAGTGAATCAACATCATGATCAGGTAATGAGGTGAAAATATCATGACAACCAAGATTAGAAAATTTAGGGTGTTGGTCGGCATCCTCATGGTTTGATGAATCACACAGAGGGGTAGATGAGGGTGAAGGATGTTCACCCTTTGCATTTCTAAAAAAGGCATATCAAATATCAAGTGGATTTCCAATTAATTATTGGTCCTCTTTGTTGTTGGATGATGGGCTAAAATACAGTGTGTCTTGCAAAAGATCAAGAATTGGAGCATCCATGGATGAAGACACACATGTGAAATCATGGATGGCAAGTTCACCAACGATGTTAGGAAAGAACGGAGGGGGCTCAGACGAAAGGGAGTCATCCTTCATCTAGTGTTGATTCTCATGCTCCCACTCATACCCTTCATGAATGACAGCGCATGTTGGTTGTGCAGAACCAACTCCGTCAGTGGGTTGTTCCCCATTCACAACAAGTGAAGAGTCCAAAATGGACAAACACAAGACATCATCATCTAGAGGAACACCTGAGTGCGAAGACGAAGGTCGAAGAAAATAATGCATATGAGAACTCGAAGGAATCACAACTGAATCTGTGCAAAAATTGAGTGGAGTGATGTTCAGAGAGTGTGAAGGATGAACAGGTGTGTGAGCATGATCCTCAACATCACTGGGTAGTGGTGGAGTTGTTGAATGAGAGGGAGGCAGATAGTCAGTTGAGACAATGCTTGCTCGCACATGAGATTGCGGAGTTCCAACAATAAAGAATGTTGAGTGAGGCTTCATACCAAGCTTCCTCTTGGGATGGGTAGATTTCTTAAGGCAATACTCGAACTGGTCCCAAAGATAAGAAAATTACATCTGGCTCTTCAGGGCTTGAAACTGCAGATCACGGAAGCATTACCAAAAATCAATAATGTATTCATGCAGAGACCTCCACTGCTGCAACAGTTTTCGGTCAAGACGGTCTGGATCAAAATGATAGAATGTGTCTTCAATAAGATCATACAAGTGCTCAAATGAGTGCATGGTGTCAACCAGTAGGCTGAGCACCCAACGAAATGGAGATTCATGAAGTGTTTATGCAAGCAATAAACCAACCTGTTCGTCAAAAAACTCCTCTTCCTCATAAATCATGGAAAGAAAGTTATGTAAGTGCTCAAGCCAGGCCACTTCACCTTCACCATCATACGTGTGAGTGGACAAGAGATCGAAAAGCTTCCGCGAGATGGAGACATCTTCAAATTTGAGTGCAAGACTCCATGAAATATATGCAAAGGTTCAAAAATGGATGAGAGGACAACACTTGTCATCAGGCCCTCCTTCTAGCGGGATCCCCCGGTAAGAAGTCCCAATTATACCTTAGACAATTTGGTGTAGGAGTCCTAGCAATGGGTCATAAGGTAATGCCTTGACCACAATGTTGCACAGAGGTAAGTAGAACAACTCTGTCAACAGAAAGGGTGTGATTGATGCAGTGAGTTAAGGAAGGTGTATGAGAGTTTCCAACACTTTGAAGGGGGAAGGAGTTGAAGGTGAGTTGTAGGTTGAAAGGGATCATTCCTAACTCAGCTAGGAACACACAACACAGAGGACATGCACAACTTCCGACAGAGCAGTCCACTTGGATGCGGAAGTCACATACACATACAACACTCATGGATCAGTTTGAGACAAGTGTGATGGTTATTATAACAAGGTTCAAGTGAAAGGTCTATCTGATGTCCGGTAGAGCAGTCGACACGGACAATGACAACATTAACATCATATGCAACACATTAACAACACGATTCATACAATTGCATGTGAATAATTTCATACACACGTACGTAAGTTAAACAACACATATCATTAAAGCAATTGGAGAAGTCCAACTACAATAACAACATATGCATGAAAATGTGTTGGCTCTTATTATATAAAGAAGTGTAAGTCACAATCATACAAGACATCCATGTAAACCTGCTAGCCCCAACAGTGGAATGTTACAACCACATCCGCCTTCTCCTCCAAAGAGATGACCTAGCTCCATGTAGTGGAGAAGCCAAGGCACATTACAATACTATCCAAGCCTTCTTCAAAATAGTCTTAGTAGAAGCTTGGCTGACCAAAAGCCCTTACAATGAGTTATGAGGGACTATTTATAGCAATTGGGTGATCGTTGACATTCCCCTTTGTGACAGTTCAACTACCCTCATGACTCTTCACCTACTCTATGACTGTTACATCCAACCATTGACACTTGAATTACACTTGACATGACTCAACATTACAATGCACATGTGCTCATGTGAGACAACATGGCTTGAGTAAGCCTTGAAAGACATCACTGAAACTCGCTCCACTGTGGTGAGACCAACTCTTTGACATACTTGTGATGGTGAAGTTGGTGAGCTGATGCCAAGCTTCGTCGTTTGTGATGATGTCCATGCACCTCATGGTGACATCTTACTAAAGCGAACTCTTACTTCCATTGCAACCAATGCATTGGTTCGACCCCTTTATCCAACTCGTCTACTAACAAGCGCATGGTATTCTTGGGTATGGCTAAACCACAACACACTGATGCATAGTATCTGTGCTGATCTTCAAGTGTGTGTTGGTGGTCATGTGCATCGACTTGCCAAAGTACCCGTTCGGCTCCAGTTGGACTTGCTTCTTGTCTTTGCCTTGGTGGGTGTGATTAATAGATTGGATGTCATGTGTGCACACAATGACATGCATGCTGTTGAATCCCTCGCATGCGATCAAAAACATTGCTCACCATGTCTGCTTTGTGTCAGCTACTGGGAGGATCCCTAGATTTTACAGGCATAGTTTCATCCATGAGTGCATGTTGTTCCCACTGTTGTTCCTATTCTTGTTGTAACTCATTTGTCTGTCTCTGTAGCTTCATGTTCTTCCTGAGTTGCTACTTCAGCACATTCAAGTCCTTCTTTGTTCCATCTTCTTCCTTCACACGATCTTCATGTTGTGTCGTCACTTCATACCCAGAGTCTCCAAAGTTTTTTTCATCACTAATGGACCTGCTTGAGATTGCAACCTTTTTCTGCCTCCATGTTTTCCACAGCCTTCCTGTTGCATCCACTACATTCACTATGTTCACTGCATTCGGTATGCTACCTTCAGCTGCTATTCATGATGTTGCTCGCTATGATGCTACTGCTTGATGTCCTTATCTATGAAGAACTTGATGTCTTCGTGAGTAGGAAAGCTCATAGACACTTGATTGACTGCATCCCTAAGCATGCTCTGAATAGTGTACTCATCTCTGCTCTCCTGGAAACCATTGTACATGTACTGCTGAGAGGTAGATGAACACCTGCGATACCTGGAGACATGGAAACACTCATAGCAAGTAATATCTCAGTAGAAAACCAAAATGAACATGAGAACTGACTTGCAACATACCTCTGTGAATGATCATTAAGGTTGCATAATTTTGGCGAGAGATTGGGTGACCGACTGCCAAGACTGCTCAAGGCACAGGCTAGGCTGCTGGGAGACTGGCTCACTACTGGAACTGCGCAATGCACAGTCTAGTCTAGCTGTTAATTGCTGGGATTGCATAACAATTCCAACTGGGAACGATTGCTGGCCTAGGGAAAGATCTGTGTTATTTCTTGGGCCAGGCAGCCTCTGTCCTCGAGAAATGCACACAATAGCCCTAAAGGCTAGTGCTGGGTAGGAATGCGCAAATATGGAGAGGAAGGTTAGCCTTCCTTTTCCAGATTGCGCAATGCAGCCTTGGTGAACGTAGAGCCCGGGCCAAGGTTAGCCCGACTCGCCGACGGGCGACTGAAAGAAGGTAAGTCAGTGAATGCATGGGGACACTAAGTGATAGTAGAAGTGATTGAAAATGCATGCAAAACATGAATGAAAGATTCAACAAACAGATCAACATGCATGTGGGTGAGGGAGTTTGTTGGTTGGGCGAATGTTCGCGAAAAACAGTTTCATGCATGCAACATCAGTGAGATAGCAACGAAAACTGAAACAGAGCTAGGACAAGCTAGTGTATATTTAAATGACAACAAGCATTTAGAGAAATCAAGCAAACAATGCTCCTATATGCAAAAACACAAAAAGTGACAGAAATGCAGCACAAGGCAAGGGAAGCGATCTTACCCCAAAACAGCTGAGTTGAATGTGTCAAATGCTTATAGATGTGATTTGGGATGTTGGAGCTACAAGGTTGATGTGAGGAATGAGCTCCGCAACATCTGGTTAATGAGTTTTGATAACATCGATATTGTGACGTGCATGCCAGGAAACTAGGGGAAGCGACACTTGGTGGGAGGTTTCGGAATTGCTACTGCATGTGGCCTCCAACTGCTAAGCATAGATCCTTGAAACAAGGGATGCCTTTGCATGTGGCCTTGGGAGAAGCAGCCCATGCATGCAAGTCTGTTTTTGTCAGCCCTAGAGGGAACCGGTCAGCTCAGCTCCACATATAAGAGACTACTCGACTGTTGCAGAAAAATGTGCATTTCTAGTTGGGAGCTAGGCTGACTACCCAGGATATTTGCAAAATTTCTGGGCAGAGCAGCTGACTGCTGCCCAGATTTGTGCAAATTCTGGGTTGAACAGCTTGCTGCTGGGAAAATTTGCGCAAATCATGCTAGGAGGGTTAGCTGGCAGGAGTGCATAATCCTAGAGCCCAGCAGGCTGTAAGAGAGGATTGCGCAATTCCTGGAGGGAAGGGTGGTTTCCCTCCAGAAATATGCAATTTTCAAGGGGACGTTGCTCAGCCTGCAGCTGGACCAAGTCCGGGTGAGTAGCCTATGAAGGAAATGGATCAACTTTGATCAATAGGCTGCCTTCGTGCAAGGAAAAAAACTAAAGCTTGAGTACTTGATGGAGCAAGACAAAGCATTGTGTAAGGTTGGTAGGGAGTCTCCGAAAAAGGCTAAGGAAACATTTTAGAGGGTGGTTGTAGCCACTACAACATAATGGTAGGGTGTGCATGAGAATTAAAAAAAAAAAAAAGCAAATTATAAAGAAAACATATGGATTTTTGTTCCTTTCCCTTGTTTTATTGAAATGAAAAAAAAAAAACAAAAGCTAGATTGACAAGTTCTCTCAGAAACCATATTGAGGACACTATAATAACATGAGAAATGTTTGCATGTTTTTTCATCGTAATTTAACAAACTCTGAAATGATATTCATAATTTCACTTTAATTGAAAGGGTGTACGGTGAAGCACATGGCTGATTGGACTTTGGAAACCTGAGTAATCTATATATTCATCTTTGAATACCTCTCTTTCTACGTATCTAATATTATTTCAAATAAGAAAATTTTCATGGAGATTCTACGATGTATGTGCTAGAAAAAATATCAATTTTGTGTCTGGTCACAACTTATACAAAGAAAATAAAATTCTGGTGGGAAGAGCCATACTTTACCTCACATTATGTGGGTCAAAGTTCCACCTAAAGTGGCCGAGTTTATTCATCTTTTGGAGGGACAAGCCATGTACATATTGGGTTGAGTTTCTTAAAGATCATAGGGTCGATATTATCTCCCCAAAATGCTAGTTGATAACCCTCATTGCCAGTTCATACATGAGCTCTCAAGAAAGTCATGGCAGACTCTAATATCATGGTTCATTTGCTAGAAGAAAGAGGGATAGAGTCACTCTATTTGTTGGAGTAGATTTGGAATGTTAAAGAAATCACTCATGTCTATTTTACTATTCCCATTCTGAAAGACGTAATGAAGAACTTGAACAAAATGACTAACCCACCTAAGAACATCGATTGTTGTAACTCATTGCATCATCTTATGAAGGTAGATGATCCATTTAGCACCATTCATCTAGCTTCCTGGTGAATATCTAAATCTTATTCAGCCCAAAAAAAGAAATAGAAAGCAAACCTATCATGTGTAGCACATACACATGGCCATGAAGGTAGCCATGTGTTCTGGCGCACATGTTTTGTGGCATGTGAATTCCTAACCAAACCCATGTATCAAAGATATATATACAAAGCAAACATTCGCAAACCAAAGATACTAAACATTTAATGCCCAATGAGCTAATGTTGGCATTAGTTTCCATTTTAAAAATACTAATCAAATAAATCTTTAACCGAGAAATGCATGAACAATATAACCTCTTTGCCTCAGGAAGAGGCCAAATAAGTTCATCAAAAATATTGACTTTCAAAATCGTTGTGTCTATTTCATAGGCTAAGTAACCATATGAGCGACCACTTTCATGAAAAGGCAGGGGAAACTTTAGGTTAATTCAGACGAATTAATGTGAAGTACTAAATTCGATTATTATAATCCTGTGCTGCAGACGGAAAAACTAATAAGCAAAGAGAAATACATAATTTCAAGGCGTAAGAGGATTTTAAAGTTTTGGGAAGAAAATTGATCTAGCCATGGTTGATTAAATGAAAATAATAAGACTATTAAATATTTTTTATTGTTCAACTTGAAAACAATCATTGCACAATTTGTATAAAACTTATTAAATCATAACTTTAAATATAATAATACTTCAGTCGGTAAGCTAGATTGCCAATAATTTTCTCGTGTTTTAAAAAAAAATAGTACTTTTAAATAAATAAATAAATAACTTAAAAGTTTGAGGAAATGCTGGTTGTTGTGGAAATACATTTTGCCTGGCTTGTTATTCACATTTACCAATACTAGCTTCAATTACCATCGGCATATAATTCATTTCATCATTGAGATTACCGATTTATTTTTGTCATTGCTATTTTTAGCCATTACTTATTGAGATATAATAACTGGGTGCATAAACTATCCTTAAAAGCTCACTTGCCCTGTAAAGTTGAATAAAAGTACCACCTTCCATGTTCTCTCATCATAGTTAAAATTCTATTATATGGAGAATAACAAAGACAACGATGTGGAAAAAATGTGTTTTTTTTTTCATTTATCTTTTTAAATTCAGTAAAAGATTTAGGGTGGACATTATTTACATGGTTCCCATTATAAACTGCCAATATCAATAAGTTTTACAATATAAATAAGTGAATTTATAGTTTAGCAAGATTTTAGATATTTAAATACTTATCTATGGAGTGTTATATATATGGAGATATCTATATTTTTTGACACTATATATATAATCATTATTTTTATAAAATTTTAAAGTTTTATATTAATGTTAATAATATCAAATAATTTTGTTTAAAATTGTGATATGTGTAATAATTAATGTAATATATAATTTATTTTAAAAATGGTTATGAGAAAAAGTTATATAATTTTATTTTTAAAATGATTAAGATGAAAATATATTATAGTAAAAATAAAAGAGATATTGAAATAATACAATAGTATATAAAAAATGGTATAACACATTTTTTTTTATTATATATTTAAAATTTGCATAGTTGATTGTATACCATTGTCTTTAATGGATTTGTGTTATCTATTAAAAAAAATAACACTAAAATTATAGATATTCTCATGTATTTAGAAAATGGTGTTTTAATTTATTTGCATCGCAAACTACCAAGTTTATTAATAGAAACATAAATTTATAGCAACCAACTCCGCAAACACATAGGCTAAGGTTGTTATTCCTACCCAAAGAAAATTGAAATGTAATAAACCTGCATGCATTTTATAGAACATATGTGAAATTTAAACAACATACGACTACTTTTTTACATATAGGTTGTTCTATTCTCTATATGTTATTCAATATTATGTGATTTACAATGAAATTTAATTTCTTACCCTTACAAGCCCCTCTTATGGTTTGATACCATGTTACATTTTTATCACAAACACACAAGAATCTAACCGTGGAAAAGAAGCAAAACCAACAATTACAAGCTTGAAAGAAAAGAGAAATAAGAGATAATGAGAGATCAATTTGGATTATGACTCCAAGAGACAAATGGAATTTCTTTGAATTCCATGAATATATATTTATGACACTCTCTTAGATAGACAAACAATTTGCAATAGGTGTCATTCCTAAGCGAATGCACATGTAAGAAAAAATAAACTTCCCATTAATTTTGATTAAGTAGCCCAAGAATGGAGTTAGCTAGTTAGAAATGTTGTTAGAGTCATAGAGAAATTGGATATACCAAAATGGAATGAGATTTCAAGTAAGCATAACAAGCCAAGTTAAACATTGTTTCACTTTTAGAAAATAGGGTTTAACCCTTTATTAATCCTTGAAGGTATGACTCATTTGCAATGTGACCACTAATAGTTTAGCATTGACCATGACAAGTTATAATGCTTAACTTTATAAATAATTAAAGAAATTTTAATTTTAATTTAAAATAATAATTTGTTAACATTTGATTGGATAAAAATCTGTATGTCTTATTTCAAAATTCTTGGCATATGTCCCATTTCATTCATGAATTTTTTGAATTAGCTAGTTCTCACAGAGATTATGTTTGGGATATGTAACCTAATTAAAAAAATTGATAAAAATTAATATGTATATGTGTTTTCTCCATCGAAATCATCACCAATATATGCTTAACCTGGTAATTACATTCTTCTTGATTTTTGAACTAAATCTTCACACCCTTCAATGCAAGGACATTCAGAACTACCAAATCTAATTCTTATTTCTACTTAAGAAAAATTCTTGCAGTATTATGTTTTCTTTCTAAATGCTTCTCCAAGTAGTTGCAATAGTATTGTTAGTGAGGAATCTCAATTATTTCCATTTACAAGTCATTTTAACATTCGATTCTTTTGGCAAGAGTTATGTTAACATAGGAAAATTTTGCAATTAACCGCAATCTAAAGTATTTTATAACCCATAATAAAATGATTAAAATTTAACAACTATTACAATAATGGACTAGTTTTCATGCAAACTACTAAACCAAGATGTTCAGATTGAACCAATTTTTATGTGAACGATGGAAAAATGAACCTTCATGTAAGACTCAAAAGATTTCTAATAATTTTATATATTTTCTTCAAACTATCTTGCAATGAGATAAAATCCTTTCTCAAAGATATAAATTTATTTGATCCATTGTTGTAAATCTTTATCTAATAGAAACATTTTATTTTTTTGTTAGAGTAAGAGAGTTAATGCAGATTCCACAGTTGCACTACTCTTACAAAAATAATCTCAACCATTTTCATCAAAGTTTGGTAATCTTATTATTCAGCCATCCAAGAGAGCCATAAGAAGATAATTGAAATCTTCATTTGTCGAATATGGCTTGAAATCATAATCTGATTTTTTTCAAAATGTCGGTTGATTATTTATGGTAAACCCCTTGAAACAAAAGCATTTTTTCAAAATGTCGGTTGATTATTTATTGTAAACACCTTGGAAACGAAAGGAAATGTTGTCTTTATTATTTATGGTAAACACCTTGGAAACAAAAGGAAATGTTGTCTTTAAAGGTATTTGCATGCTACCAATTGAAATACTCTTTGAGAGAGACAGACAATGATTTTCATGTCCATGCCTTGTTTATACATGGATATCCTCGTCCATAGGCATTTTCACTGTATTTTATTTTCTTGCTTACTCATTGTCCATTGTAGTAACTATGGTTTATTATCTTGCAAAAATATATAATATTATAATAATAATTTATTTTTTAAAAAAACAATTAATTTTTTTTCAATATAAAAATTGATTGTGCATTGTAGTAATTATGGTTTATTATCTTGAAAAAGTATATAATATTATAATAATTTGTTTTCCAAAAAATAATTAATTTTTTTTTTATTTCAATATAAGAATTGAGAGTGATAATATCGCATGTAAATGAATAAAATAAACACATATTTATAATTAAGTAAAATATTATAAAGGGTTAATCAACCTAAATCTTGAAAAGAAAGGGGTTTCTTTATCTCGAACAAAATAAAGAAGAAAATAGGCATTGCTAAAATAAGAATAAATTCATTAAATTTCTTTAGTAAAGCTTGGTATTGGCTAACTCCTAAACAACTATATAACACTAAGAAGTTTTAAAAAACACTTTCTCTCAAATTATCCACATTATACTCACATTAAATTTAAATTTCAAAATATATACAAACAACAACAATCAATGGCAATGGAAATACTATGTTACCTTGCTGCACTTGCTAAAAGTGCACTTATTCCTTAAAAAAGAAGAATTTACCAATGCTAATTGAAGAGACTATAACATATGAAAAAAATGTTTATTATATATATATATAAACATACTATAAATTAAATAAAAGTAAATAAAATGCTTTTTATTTTTTAATATATTTTTTGATTGAGTTTACTTTATAGATAACATATATATATATATATATATCTATATATATATATATATATATATATTATATTTATATAACATATGTATATTATATATATATATATAGATATGATAATACTTCTATTACTATGTTTAAACTATATCATATATTTTTAATATTATTTTATCATTATATTATATTTATTTTGCTATTGATTTCATTTATCATCATTATTAAATTCTTTTATTTTTGGATTTTCTACTCCAAATAATGATGGGTGTTCTAAGGTTTTTTCATAGTTGTTGCTTTTTATTTATTTATTTAAATTCTACTTAGCTTTTCTTAAAAAATAAATTTGGATTTGGGATTTTAAACTTAGATGGTAATTTCTGTAATTTTTTATTTCCCATAAAAAAAATTAATGTTAATACTTATTATTTTTCTTTCAACATTCACATGAATTCAATAATAGTTTGTTAATATTATTATTATGACCACAATTTCAATTCATGATTTATTTGGACAAAGTGCACTTGATTTAGATTTCTCCTTTTCTCTATACTTTTTGGATCACATAACTACTTTATTAGTCTATACAAATATATTCTATTATAAATTTTATGCTACCAAGGAAAAGGACATGATAACCTTACAACTAACTCTAAGGCCCACACATTGTCATAGATGTTTGGACAATAAGAGCTAATTTACTTACAATTTTTGTTTCCATATTAGGTAAGGATGATGATCATAAGAATTAGTTTAAGTAAACTTGGATTACTATATTTGATAAAAGAATAACTTGAAGTTTATTTTTGTTCTAATTTTATTAAACAACCTTAATTAAAGTAGTCCAAACTCTTTCTTGCTCCACCAACAATAACCTACCTTCTCAATCAAAATTTTATGTTATATTGAAATATAAATTGAATGACTTAGTCTATGACTTAAAACCTCCCTAGGAAAAACTCCAAACTCTTCATTACATTAATATATAAAATGGCTGGGTCTGGAAGTATCCTAGATATATAACCCCAATTAATCTCTCTCTAACTTAAACTCTTCATTATGTTGATATACAAATTTGATGGCTTTAGTAGTTGATGTAAGGGCATAGACCCCATCCCAAATAAAATATGATTTTCTAAATCTTCCATAAGGGAAATGTGGAATCTAAAGGAAGAGGACATAGTTTCCTCTAAAATAAATGTAAATTTTGATTAATTAGAAGCCTCTAGAAGGCATTTGCTGGTAGAGGAAGAGATTCCCCATTCTTTAGGCTTGTTTTATTTATGTATAAGCCACATGTGAAATGTTATGGAGCAATCATTACAATTTAGAGATAGGGAAAAAGGTCGTCATACCCTAAGAGGTTGTACCCTCTAACTAAACCTCTTTCTTTTAATCAAAGTATTCCTATATTCAAAATATGTGGGTGTATGTGTTTAATTTTGTACAAACTCTGTATTGATATATTTCCATGTTTTTATTAGTAAGGGTGAAGAGAAATGCAAAGAAGTCGAATCTATGAGAGTGAAAACTGCATGACATTGTAGTATCGGGCCTCAGTCAAAATAGAGGGTGGATTAGTTCCAGGACCATGAGGAAGCTCTGCATGATAACCCTCAACTTCGTATGAGGATTTTTGGTAGTCCAGTGTTCAAGCCATGATGCCAAATAAGTGGTGAATGTTTAAGCCACTCGTCACATAACCTATTGCTAACGATTAGGATGAGTAGTTGACCAATTTGACCTTTGACTCAGGGCAAGACCCACTTAGCTGGTCAGGCCAAGCTCTAGTCGATACCAACCTCAAAGAAACAAGTGGAAACTGAACCTCGACCTCGCAATTGACCCATGGTGTTAGACCCTAGTGTGGCCAACCAATCGTATAAAGAAAGGAAACAATGAATAATCCTAACCTCGACCTCAAGTGGGACCCATGAGGTTGGGATTTGGTTTAGTCGAGACTGAAAGGGTTGGCTTGTAGAGTATAGGTGGAGTTGACCTAGTCACCCCCGAATATGGAGGATGAATTTAGGACTGTCGGTTGTTAGACAACACTAACATGGAAGAAATTTGGGGATTGGAGAAGTGTGAGTTTCATTGTTGTACAAATAGCAGGGAGATAAAGTTTTTGTGGACCCATAACCCGTAGGCCTATGGAATTGAATCCATTTAGGGATGGAATTGATTAACCCAAGGTTCAGTATTCATGAAATGGTATTAGATTTTAGGAAGAAGGGAATATTTCTTGTAGAAGAGAAAATTCTTATTGCAGTTGGGTAGAAGTTATGTCGTAATTCCACAACCATGGCTATGCGTAGGGTTGTCAAGGATGGCTGTCAAGCAAGCACACAATAACAAAACTATCAAAGCAAGCTTGAGAGGTTCCAAGGAGGTGAGCCAGGATGCCAAAAGGCTGAGCTAGAGGAGGAGATTCCATGAGGTGTTAGTGGACGCTGAGTTGTAGCTCACTATTAAGCATGAGAAGAAGCTTATAGATATATGCAAAGGAGGAAAGTAGACCAAAGTGAGAAGAACGAGACACAGCAATGAAGGCACATAATTAGGGGATCATGAATATTTTCAGGTGTAGGAGTATGATGCAAGGGCATAGACCCTACACCAAAGCTAATATAATTTTTTGAAGCTTCCAGGAGGGCAATGTGGTAGCCAAAGGAAGAGGACATGATTTCCTCTAAATTAAATGTAAATTTTAGCTAATTAAAAGCCTCTGGAAGGCATGCACTAATAGAGGAAGAGATTCCTCGTTCTTTAGGTTTTTTTGGTTTACGTATAAGCTTCAAGCAAAATATCTTGAAATACCAGGGAGCGTCTAGTACAATGTAGAGATCAAAACGAGAGTCCATGAAGCCCTAAGAGGTCATAGCCTATAATTTAACTTATTTCTTTTAATCAAAGTATTCCTACATTCAAAATCTATTAGTGCATGTGTTTATTTGTGTACAAAGTCTACTATGTTGACATCCTGCCACATTTTTTTTAGTAGGGGCGAACAGAATTCTATAGGAGCCGAACCTACAAGAGTGAAAGCCACAGAACATTGTAGTATCATGCTGAAGTTGGAATAGAGAGTGGTTCAATGCTAGAACCATGAGTTAGCTTTGCAAGATAACCCTCAAGCTTGTGTGATGATTTTTTAAGATCCAATGTTCGAGACATGAGGCAAAAAAGGTGGCGAATGCTTTAGTTACTTGTCACTTAAGCCAGTTCAAACAAATAATTTGACTGGTTTCAAACCCAACCTTCAACTCAGAGAATGACCCAGTTAGTTGGTCAGACCCTATTCTAGTCGAGACCAATGCAAAGAAACAAGCCGGGATTGACCCTCACCCTTGCGATGAACCGATGTGGTTGGATCCTCAAGTGGTGAACCAATCGCACAAAAAAATTAAAAGGACCCACAAGGTTGGGCTTTGGTTTAGTCGGCACTAGGGATGGAATTTGACGAGAAATTTGCACGTTATGGGTGATTTTCCCGTCAAATACAGTTCAAAATTCTACAAAGCCATCAAAATATTTACTTTATATTAGGAAAGATGCTAGAAAAATGTGAAAACTGTCAAATTTGATGGGTGATTCTGTTTTGAAATTCCAACCCTGGTTGTCACCGAAGGAGTTGGATGAAGGAGTATAGGTGGATTCAACTTGGTCAAGCCAAAATGGGCCCTGTGTTGGAGGTTGAAGTGAGGATGGTCAATTGTTAAACAACACTAACATGGAAGAAATTTGGAGATTGGAGAAGTGTGAGTTTCATCGTTGTACGAATGGCAAAGTGAGAAAGGTTTTGTGGGCCCATAACCCACAGGCTTCCAGAATTGAAGTTATCTAAGGATGAAATTGGTAAACCCCACGTTTGACCATCATTAATAGTAATTGAGCTATATAACCCTAATTAATCAAGTAGTATGATTTGTGACCACTCACTCTCATAACTTGACCTTTTTTCTCAATTCTATATATTCATTATGGATAAAAAATATCAAATTCCTTAAAGTAGAACACTTTTGCAATTTTTTTCAATTTGAAAAAATTTGAAAAAAAAATATATGACAAATGAGGAATTAAAATGAATTTATATTGATTTTTAATCAAATGTGTCAGAAATAGCTATGCAATCTTTCCCATAATAAACAAGAAAATATTAAAATATTAAAAATAATATTAAAATATTTTTACATTTTCAATGAAACGATTTGATTTTTTTTTTGTGTCTGAATTCTACAACCCAGCATGAAGGATATTTTATTTTCCTTTTATTTTTCATTGAGAGACACATTCTGCAGTCCATGAGATGTGTAAGTTTATTCACCTATCCACAAAGTTTAAATTTTCACTAATGTTGGACCAAAAAAAATCTAAATAATCATACAAAATAAATAATGTCGGTTTGAAATTGGCAAACTTTCACTATCTACAAAAGTCACAAAAACTATAACTCAATTTCCTTAAAAATATCTAATAAACTGGTAAATATGAACTTGACGATTTCCTTAAAAATATCTATTAAACTGGTAAATATGAACTTGACAATAAAAATTAATTTCCTTAAAATGACTAGTAAACTGCTAAATATAGACTTAACTTTCATTTTCACCATTTAAATAAAATAGAAAGTTCAAAATTACCTTACATGTTCCAAACTCTTACTTCCTTTTTCTTCATTTTTTTTTTCTTCTCATCTTTTGGACACTCTAACATTAAACATTATTATCATTAACAATAAAAATTAGTTTCCTTAAATATGTCTAATATTATGTTTTTGGAAACTCTAACATTAGACGTTATTATCATTATTATTTTTCTTTTTATGTTTTTGGAAACTCTAAAATTTGAAGTTATTATCATTACTATTGGACAATTATGTTTTTGTGATAATTGGTATTTTTTGGATTTGTATACGCAGGTTTAGGTATTTGTTGGAGTCAAATCATTTTGTTTTTTATCTAATCTCAAACCCTTTTTTTACTTTAAGTTTTTATACTATTCCATTTCTAATTATACATTTATTTTAAGTTGATATATCAATTATTTTAATCAAAGAGATTTAGAACAGTCGGTAAAGGAGGGCATTGTCAAGGCGCTTTGTAAGCAAAGGTCACCGGTTCTAGTCTCATAGATACCAATATCCAATATGATTTCTGTTGGTGTGTGGCTCATGACAACTTAGACGCCCTTGACGACTTGCCTTGAGTCGTGGCCTCTCAGCCACAAGATAAGATTGATTTTCAGGATTCACCCACTTATCAACCAAAATATATATATCAATTATTTTAGTTTTAGGTTTAGTTTCTTAAATGAAATTTAAAAAGTTAATTTAATATAAAGAGTGGAAAATCTAGCTCCAAAATATTTTAATATTTATTTTAATTAAAATTTTGTAAAATAAAATCTATTAAAAAAAACTATATATTAAAATCTTTAAAAACACATATTTTTAGTCACAAGTGTCGTCAAATATGTTACTTCCTGTATTGTTTTTCTCTACGGACATTTTTTTTGGTACTATCCACAAAAAAAACAAATAACAACAAACCAATACAATCTAGTGAAATATAAATTAGTTTCCCTAAGATTATGCCGAAAAATATGAGTTAAACAATTTTCATGTGCTACAAACGTCACAAAGACTATAAATTAGTTTCCCTAAAATATGTAATAAAGTGGTAAATATAGGCTTAACAATAAAAATTGGTTACCTTGGAAATGTCTAATAAACTCTAAATATGGACTTAATAGTTATTTTATACCATTTCAAGAAAATAAAATGTCCATAAATTAACTTAAATATTCCAAACTCTTTCTTAATTTTTTTGTTGAAATGGTTCAAAATTCTAACCTGAGACATTATTATCTTTAATATTACGAAAATATTTTTTTAATAATGGGTATTTTTTGGATTTGTATATGTTGGACATCTAATCCTAATGGGTTAGTCTTGAAGCCGAACAGACTAAGTAGTCCAAGGGACCTTGGGATGTGAATCCTAACGGTCGCCATATTGTACTATAAATGTACATCTATTGTTAATAAAAAATGCAATGCATGATTTATCTTTCTATTTTTTTCTCATTCACCATGTCTGTTTAACATGGCATCAGAGCCATGATGTGTGGCCTGTGTAGTTGCCTTGAATAGTGCTAGCCTGTTTAATTCTGCCTGCTTGTTCTTCTGAATACCGCTGATAGCAGTAGCGCCAAGTTCTGTTGAAGCCTGATATGAGAACCTGCAATGAGACGTTATTCTCTGCGTACTATTTACCCTGACAAGGTCTGGTATGAGAATTGCGTGTAACACCTGCAATGAGAAATGGTATTCTGAATGTAACGTTTGCCTGCCTGAAGACTGCGTATCTGACTCCTCTGGCGCCGCTGTCTGCTGTGGTACCTGCCTGAAGACTGCGTACCTGACTCCTCTGGCGCCGCTGTCTGCTATGATAACGCCTCTAACTTGAACGCATTCTGAACCTGCAATGAGAACCTGCAATGAGAAACTCTTCGTTTTTTTTGTTTGACACACCTGAAGTTGAAAGGCAGTCGTGAAACCTTCCTTGGGGAAGGTTAGCAGTGAATGGTTGGGTTTCCCAGGACTCTGAGATAATGGGGACTCTCGCACGATAAGGTGATGAAGATGCAAGGTTTCCTTTAGTGGAATATCAGGATGTCAACAACGGCAGTGAGCTTCTGGGGTTTCGATGCTATAGAAATTGGTTCAGATGTTGGCAGTTTTAGCATAAATTTGCAAACCAAAACCACCCAAACAAAAAAACCATAGTATTTCCTCCTGCGAACTTGTTGGCGAATCTATGGCACCCGAAGGTTTTAATAAAGATTGAGGCCTGTTGGTCTGTGAGGAGTAGAGTAAGGGAAAGCGTGTGAGAAGAAAAATAGCGAAAGGGGCCAGCACCAAGTCTGAAGACTGGGTCTCTGTGTGCAAGAAGTAAGAAGGCAAAGTTCTTAAAATTGTGTGCATCACGTTGATAAAGATAAAGTGACACCTGTTCTATTGAGGACGACGAATATTTAACAATGTCGTGAGGAGACCTCATAAAAGAATATATATCGACATAACAAGGAATTGAAAGGACCTGTGCTTGTAGAATGAAGCGGAAGCGTGGACCTCTGGATGATCTCCCGAATGTAGAATTTCAGGTAAGGCTCTCTGATTAAAGATGCTCAAGCCTGGTGCAGGTGAAGACACGGCTTACAAATGCTGCCTGAGTTCGTTTAAATGGTGTAAAGGGGACAGGAAATTCGTTGCGGTATAGGCTTTTTGGGCTGTGTCTGTCACTTTGAGACGACTTCTCATTGGAGCGAAACGCCTCTCGGTATTTGGGTCAGTAAACCAACGAACGCTGGCTTCAAGGTTTTCGTTCTGGCTTCAAGGGTTTCGGCCTCTGTATCAAATGTTTTGGGGAACTTTTCTGGCTCGAAATGACGAGACGCAAATGGTGAAATCACTGTTTTCCCTAAGCTGAATGACTACAACCCATCTTTAGGGCATCTATAACTATAAATTTTGATACCTGGGTCGATCCGTGTGCGACCCTCGTCCGAGAAAAGAGAGGCACTATCTGCATTACAAGTAGAAGTAGGCTATTGACTAATTAGTGGCTCGTGTAAGTCGAACAATTGCAACAAGTTAAACAATACGAAGGTGTATGCTTGGCCGGTTATCCATGAATTATTTCAGCCACCTGAAAATTCGAGAGCTGACAGATTTTGAGGTTTTCTATTTCCCTCTATCCTCCTTAATATTCTCTGTGCATGTTGTTAACAAGTTAGTGAAGGATTGTTGCTGATTAATGGAGGTCGAACTACCCTATGAAATGCCTATTCGAGCTACCTCTTAAATCTGGGTTATTTGCTGAAGTTGGGGTCTCTGATATACACATATTGCTTGCTCCAAAAGCTTGCTACTGATACTATAAAAGGAGGACTATAAACTTAGATGTTTATAGTGCCAGAAAGTGCCTAGGTTTCTCATGTCTCTGTTATTTCAGTTTTGTATCAATTCCTAAATCTGAAGCTATTGTTATGTTCCTACTTCTGATGTGGACTATGTATTCTCTAAGCATTATATAAATGACACGTTGCTGGTTTGTTGTACTTCATGAGAATATACATGATTTCATGTTTGTTCATCCACACACATTCGAGGGAAATTGCCTACAGCACTTTGTTTGCCTGATAGCGTGAGCCATCATATGTTTTTAAAGAATACACCTACAGCAAGCCATGTACCCACTTGTTATGAAAACTGAAACTCAATAAAGCAGTGTAATTCTTGTTTGAATATTGTGAAAATATTGCCAGTGGCTGAAATGTCTTAAGATGAAGATTTGATCAGCATTATGAAGTGAATTTGAAGCAATTTTGAAGACATTTTTTGGCAGTCATTCTAGGAGCAGTTTCTTGTAGAGATTTTGCATGATTTCCATAGTAGCCAGATGCTCTGAAGTTTGAAGTTGAGGACAACACTCATCTTCACATTTATATATTTTTTGCATTGGTCCTGCTCCATCAACCACTTTCGCGACATTGTTGCCACTTGACAAGCCCTTACAAGATCTTGTAGTAAGAGTACAATATTATTTTTCTGTTGATGTTGCCTCAGTTGTGATCATTTTTTAAGTGACATTGAAGAAAAATGGCTACAATTACTGAAATATTAGAGTTCTTAAAAACTCTGATACATTCCTCTAATCATGATACATTAAAAGTCAACAAAGTTTCTCTCATAGACATTCAGGTCTGTATACAAAATGCACAAGAGAAAATCGATTTTTTGCAGCTTGAATCTCAGCTACAGCAAGAAGAACTACAGCAATGGAGTCATCTTTCTGAACCTATTTCTGTTCAGAAAATTGAAATAGACTCCCATAAACAGCAACTCAATAATGTTCCTGTTCATTCAAATAAAGCAGCAGTTGTAAATGTAGATGCAGAAGTTCAGTTTGCACTTCCCAAGCCCATCATTAGACCTCGGGAACAGCTTGTCCACAACAAGCACAGAACTGGTCTTGGATATGACAAGGACTTGTCCTTTCATATTCCAGACTACTCAAAACCCATTCAGTTTCAGAGTGCTGGTTTCATTTATGACAGTTCACCTGCTCCTCATGACAGTTCAGCTACAACTGTTCTAGACTCTGCTCCTCTTCCACAACAGCAACAACAACAACAGATCATGAAATGCCGACACTGTGATCGAGTTGGCCATCTGAAAGATCACTGTTTTGATCTTCATCCATGTAAGCATTGTCATAAAACTAGCCATTCTTCAAACAAATGCTTCAGAAACAAACACCCTGCAAGAACAAAGATTCATCTAGGATGGATCGCTTCTTGGAAATAGGCATCAACAGCCAAGAATATATTTCAAACACATGTCAGAACTTGTTCCAGAATATTGAACAGTCTTGCAGTTGAGTT